>MU752231.1:131611-153665 GCA_026770625.1 Nicotiana glauca | reverse complement strand
ATTTTTCCTTAATAATTTCAGAAAATAATTTAACAGAAAAATTCTTTTACCGGGGTTCTGGACCTCGGATTTCGACTCCGTGCACATGCCCTAGTCCCATATTTTTCTAAGGACCTCCCGGGACCATCATATCACGGTTCCGGGTCCGTTTACCCAAAATGATGATCAAAGTCAACTATATCAATATTAATATCATAATTCTTCAAATTTTTCACAGAATTCACATATTTTAACATAAAAACTTTTCGGCTTCGCGCCCGGACTGCGCATGCAAATTGAGGCAACTAAAAATAAGGTTTTCAAGGCCTCGGAAGCGCGGAAAAAGGGAGAAATACGGTGATGACCCTTTGGGTCGTCACAAAAATCTTCATACGATGTCCAAATTCGATAATTCTTTTTGCTACAGGTCCGTAATTATGATACGGATCTAATACTTCAAAAAAAATAAAACTGGATCTCATTTGTTCAATATGATATAATTTATACTTGAATAAACAACGTCTAAACATAAGAAAAACAACCACAACACAACCAAAACCTATCCAAAAGTCACCCGAGGCACTCGGGACCTCAACCAATAATTCCAAAAGGTCATATATCACTACCTGAACTTAGTGGAACCTCCAGAACACCCAAAACAACATCAAAATACCAAATCACCCTCGAATTCAAGCCTAAGAATTTCTAAACTTCCAATTTTCGCCAATTCAAGATTAATTCTACCACGGACCTCCAAATAATATTCCGGACACACTCCTAAGTATAAAATGACCAAACGAAGCTAATCGAATCATAAAAATACAAATCTAAATTCGTTTACTTATAATTCAACTTCTGGTTGACTTTTCTAACTTAACTTTCTAACTAAGAGACTAAGTATTCATTTCACTCCAAAACTAATCAGAACCCAAATCTACCAATTCGATACAACTCAACACAGTTGAACAACACATAAACAAGCATAAGTAGGGGGAAATGGTGCTATAACTCTCAGAACAAAGGACCGGGTCATTACATCCTCCCCCTCTTAAACAAATGTTCACCCTCGAACGAGTCTAAAAAAAATACACGGAGTCTGAAATAGGTGAAACCTTCAGCAATACCTTCTCGTCACATTCAAATCATATGAACTCATCTCGCGGTCACATCATACTCATCACGTACCCATACAACCATTATTTTCACTAATAGGGACACTACCGAACATATAAATCCACAAGCACGTGATAACACAATCAACACCTTAGTGCTCAATCTATAGACAAAACTCAGCCTCAAATCCTCCAGACTGGCCAAACATCAATACACAGAAATTACATCTCGCACCTCATCCAGGGAATCACAATCCGTGGATGCACAATTGATACCGAGCACTCATGTGCGAATACGATTGTGTGGAAGGAATTCAAAGAGTTACACTTCAAGCTGAATAAATACCACAGGATGAGAATTCAAGAAGGTGAATTTTTCCTAAAGGTCTACAACCTCAAGAAGATAAGTACAGACGTCTCTGTATCGATCCGCAAGACTCTACTAAACCCGCTCATGACCCGTGAGACCTATGTAACCTAAGCTCTGATACCAAATTGTCACGACCCAAAATCTAACCTTTGTCGTGATGGCGCCTTTCGTGTTACAAGGCAAGCCTATTCCCAAAATTACTACTAATTTGATTATAAGAATTTAATAAAATATTTGCAATAATTTAATTCATGATAAACTAAACCAACTCTAAATATAAATAATATAAAATACGAAAATAAGTCCCAAACGTCGGGGTGTCACTAAGTCATGAGCGTCGAAAACTATAAACTAAGATATATAAACTGTCTAACTATCCAAAAGAAGACATGACAAAAAGAGTAACAAGGTCCTGCGGACGCTAGCAGCTACCTTACTGTCTCCAAAGATAGATGACCTGAACTCAACGATTGCCGCGCTCTAACTCACCTAGATCTGCACATAAAGTGCAGGGTGTAGTATAAGTACAACCACCTCAGTAGTAACGGAAATAACTAAGGAACTGAGTAGTAGTGACGAGCTGAGCAAAATAGTCCAATTATTTATTTCTCACAATTTTAAAAATAAAAGGTATAAAAAGGTAAATACCATAACTGAGAAAATGCCACAAAGAAATTTAGCAGATAAATGCAGCAACATCAAAAGTACATGCAACCTCACAGTAATGTCACTCCATCACTCAACACTCGCACTCAACAGTCAACACTCAACACTCAACACTCAATACTCAATACACTCAACACTCTACGCTCGTTGGGGGGTATGTACAGACTCCGGAGGGGCTACCAAAGCCTAAGCACTAAGCACGGACAACTCACGTGCCATCATATAAATACCTGGATCTGCACGGTCAACTCATGTGCTACGCGGACAACTCATGTGCTATGGTATCAATACCTGGACCCGTACGGTCAACTCACGTGCTACATGGACAAATCACACGCTATGGTATTAATATCCTCATAACCAGGCCATCATATCAATACCTAGATCCATACGGTCAACTCACGTGCTACGAGGACAACTCACGTGCTATGGTATAAATACCTGGACCCGCACGGTCAACTCACGTGCTACGTGTACAACTCACGCGCTATGATATCAATATCCTCACAACTAGGCCATCGGTCTTACTCAATCATATACCTCACCAGCCTCACTATCATCAACAAATAAGGGGATACAATCCACATCAAGTATCACAACATATTAGCAAATAATAGAGACTGAGGAAAATATGTACAATAATTTCTATGACTGAGTACAAATAATGTGAGCATGAATAAACCCTAAACATGATTTCTAACATGAAGGCAAACAAGTTCAATAACAAGTAAACACATAACCAAAGATAATAGCTATTAGGCCTCACAGCCTCACGGGACGGACCAAGTCTCAATCCCTCGCGGTGAACACCCACACGCCCGTCACCTAGCGTGGGTATTACCACCAAACAATCACATGATATCAATGTCTCCGGGTTTATACCCTCAAAGCAAGAGTTAAAACTGTTACTTACCTCAACCGCGTAAAATCCTACTTCGGGATGCCCTCGTCTCTAGACGTGATCTCTAAAAGCTCCCAATCTATCCATAATCAAAATACTACTATCAACAAAGTCTAAAGAATTGAATTCCACAATAAAACTCGAAAATAGGCCAAAAATCCGAAATTGACCAAACCCGGCCCTTGGGCCCACATCTCGAAATCAGTCAAAAATGACAGAATAATAATCCTCGTCCTCTCCCGAGTCTACCCATATAAAATTCATCAAAATCAGACTCCGTTTGCTCCCTCAAATCCTCACTTAAAACTCTCCAAAACTCAAACCCTAACTCCCTCAATTTTCACTTTGAAATCATCAATCAAATCCCAAAAAACGAAGATAGATTCATGAAATATAATCAAAACAGAATACAGAAAACTTACCCCAATCCATATGGTGAATATCGCCTCCAAAATCTCCTAAATTCGAGCTCCCCAACTCAAAATATGATCGAATGAGCAAACCCTAGTTTTATGTATTTTTCTACCAGCTATTCAGCCTCGTTTTTCATGCCAAAAAAATCCCTAAACTCGTATTTTATTCCTCCAATAGATTCCCTGTGAAATTCTAGTCACGTTAGGCTTTTGAATCACTCAATTTGATCTTTTAATGAATGAGATATGTAGGTTTTAATATTTGCAAATAGTGCAGATTTTTAAACACGCTGGTAGTGGCAATTTCGTAATTACTCTGAAAAAAAATCTGGCAACCTAATTCTTAGTAAAATGACCATAAAATCCTTATACGATGTCCAAATTCGACAATTCTTTTTGCTACAGGTCCATAATTATGATACGGATCTAATGCTTCAATCAATAATAAAACTGGATCTCATTTGTTCAATATGATATCATTTATACTTGAAGAAACGGCGTCGAAACATAAGAAAAACAACCACAACACAACCCAAACCTATCCAAAACTCACCCGAGGCACTCGGGACCTCAACCAATAATTCCAAATGGTCAAATATCACTAATTGTACTTAGTGGAACCTCCAGAACACCCAAAACAACACTAAACACCAAATTACCCTCGAATTCAAGACTTAGAATTTCTAAACCTCCAATTTTCGCCAATTCAAGATTAATTCTACCACGGACCTCCAAATAATATTTCGAACACACTCCTAAGTCTAAAATGACCAAACGAAGCTAATCGAATCATAAAAATACAAATCCGAATTTGTTTACTTATAAGTCAACTTCTAGTTGACTTTTCTAACTAAGAGACTAAGTGTTCATTTCACTCCAAAACTACTCAGAACCCAAATCTACCAATTCGATACAACTCAACACAGTTGAAAAACACATAAACAATCATAAGTGGGGGGAAATGGTGCTATAACTCTCAAAACGAAGGACCGGGTCATTACATTCTCCCTCTCTTAAATAAACGTTCGTCCTCGAACGAGTCTAAAAAAAATACCTGGAGTCTCAAATAGGTGAAACCTTCAGCAATACCTTCTCGTCACATTCAAATCATATGAACTCATCTCGCGGTCACATCATACTCTTCACGTACCCATCCAATCATTATTTTCACTAATAGGGACACTACCGAACATATAACTCCACAAGCACGCACAAACACAATCAACACCTTAGTGCTCAATCTATAGTCAAAACTCGGCCTCAAATCCTCCAGACTGGCCAAACATCAATACACAGAAATCAAATCTCCTACCTCATACAGGGAATCACAATCCGTTGATGCACAACTGATACCGAGCACTCATGTGCGAATACGAATGCGTGGAAGGAATTCAAAGAGTTACACTTCAAGCCGAATAAATACTGCAGGATAAGAATTCAAGAAGGTGAATTTTTCCTAAAGGTCTGCAGCCTCTCAAAGATAAGTGCAGACTTCTCTGTACCGATCCGCAAGACTCTACTAAACCCGCTCATGACTCGTGAGACCTATGTAACCTAAGCTCTGATACAAACTTGTCACGACCCAAAATCTAACCTTGGTCGTGATGGTGCCTTTCGTGTTACAAGGCAAGCCTATTCCCAAAATATTACTACTAATTTAATTATAAGAATTTAATAAAATATTTGCAATAATTTAATTCATGATAAACTAAACCAACTCTAAATATAAATAATATAAAATACAAAAACGAGTCCCAAACATCTGGGTGTCACTAAGTCATGAGCGTCGAAAACTATAAACTAAGATATATAAACTGTCTAACTATCAAAAAGAAGACATGACAAAAAGAGTAACAAGGTCCTGCGGACGCTAGCAGCTACCTTGATGTCTCCAAAGATAGACGACCTGAACTCAACGATCACCGCACTGTAACTCACCTGGATTTGCACATAAAGTGCAGGGTGTAGTATGAGTACAACCACCTCAGTAGTAACAGAAATAACTAAGGAACTGAGTAGTAGTGACGAGCTGAGCAAAATAGTCCAATTATTTATTTCTCACAATTTTAAAAATAAGAGGAATAAAAAGGTAAATACCATAACTGAAAAAACCACAAAGAAATTTAACAGATAAATGCATCAACATCAAAAGTACATGCAACCTCACAATAATGTCACTCCATCACTCAACACTCGCACTCAACACTCAACACTCAATAATCAACACACTCAATACCCTGCGCTCACTGGGGGTGTGTACAGACTCCGGAGGGGCTCTCAAATCCTAAGCGCTAAGCACGGACAACTCACGTGCCATCATATAAATACCTAGATCTGCACGGTCAACTCATGTGCTACGTGGACAACTCACGTGCTATGGTATCAATACCTGGACCCGCACAGTCAACTCACGTGCTACGTGGACAACTCACGCGCTATGGTATTAATATTCTCACAACCAAGCCATCATATCAATACCTAGATCCGCACGGTCAATTCACGTGCTATGTGGACAACTCACGCGCTATGGTATAAATACCTAGACCCGCACAGTCAAATCACGTGCTACGCGGACAACTCACGCGCTATGATATAAATATCCTCACAACTAGGCCATCGGTCTTACTCAATCATATACCTCACCGGCTACACAATCATCAACAAATAAGGAGACACAACCCACATCAAGTATCACAACATATTAGCAAATAATAGAGACTGAGGTAAATATGTACAATAATTTCTATGACTGAGTACAAATAATGTGAACATGGATAAAGCCTAAGCATGATCTCTAACATGAAGGCAAACAAGTTCAACAACAAGTAAACGCATAACCAAAGATAATACCTATTAGGCCTCGCAGCTTCACGGGACGGACCAAGTCTCAATCACTCACGGTGAACACCCCACACGCCCATCACCTAGCATGGGTATCACCACCAAACAATCACATGATATCAATGTCTCCGGGTTTATACCCTCAAAGCAAGAGTTAAAATTGTTACTTACCTCAACCACGTAAAATCCTACTTCGAGATGCCCTCGTCTATGGAATCGATCTCTAAAATCTCCCAATCTATCCATAATCAAAATACTACTATGAACATAGTCTAAAGAATCAAATTCCACAATAAAAACTCGAAAATAGGCCAAAAATCCGAAACCGACCAAAACCCGGCCCCCGGGCCCACATATCAGAATCAGTCAAAAATGGCAGAATAATAATCCTCGTCCTCTCCCGATTCTAACCATATAAAATTTATCAAAATCGGACTCCGTTTGCTCCCTCAAATCCTCAATTAAAACTCTCCAAAACTCAAACCCTAACTCCCTCAATTTTCACTTTGAAATCATCAATCAAATCCCAAAAAACGAAGATAGATTCATGAAATATAATCAAAACAGAATAGAGAAAACTTACCCCAATCCATATGGCGAATATCGCCTCCAAAATCTCCCAAATTCGAGCTCCCCAACTCAAAATATGATCGAATGAGCAAACCCTAGTTTTATGTATTTTTCTATCAGCTATTCTGCCTCATTTCTCATGCAAAAAAAATCTCGAAACTCGTATTTTATACATCCAATAGATTCTTTGTGAAATTCTAGTCAAGGTAGGCTTTTGAATCACTCAATCTGATCTTATAATGAATGAGATATGTAGGTTTTAATATTTGCAAATAGTGCGGATTTTTAAATATGCTGCTAGTGGCAATTTCGTAATTACTTTGAAAAATCTGGCAACCTAATTCTTAGTAAAATGACCATAAAATCATCATACGATGTCCAAATTCGATAATTCTTTTTGCTAACAGTCCATAATTATGATACGGATCTAATGAGAAACGGCGTCGAAACATAAGAAAAACAAGCACAACACAACTGAAACTTATCCAAAACTCACCCGAGGCACTCGGGACCTCAAACAATAATTCCAAAAGCTCATATATCACTATCTGAACTTAGTGGAACCTCCAGAACACCCAAAACAACACCAGAACACCAAATCACCCTCGAATTCAAGTCTAAGAATTTCTAAACTTCTAACTTTCGCCAATTCAAGATTAATTCTACCACGGACCTCCAAATTATATTTCGGACACACGCCTAAGTCTAAAATGACCAAACGAAGCTAATCGAATCATAAAAATACAAATCCGAATTCGTTTACTTATAAGTCAACTTCTGGTTGACTTTTCTAACTTAACTTTCTAACTAAGAGACAAAGTGTTCATTTCACTCCAAAACTACTCAGAACCAAAATCTACCAATTCGATACAACTCAACACAGTTGAACAACACATAAACAAGCATAAGTGGGGGGAAATTGTGCTATAACTCTCAGAACGAAGGACCGGGTCATTACGTCTTGTGCTACAATCATCAAGATATTTTTTCCAACAATATCTTTGATTGTGAACATAGTTTGTTAATTATGAGAACCAACAATTTAATCTTCTGTGCATGAGCTAAGACTTCATACACTAAATTGTCTACTACATAACTAAAAGGACACACATGTAACAAATGATATATTTAAAATAGTACTTTATTAAATTGAATAAATTGAATAAATTAAATAAATAATTATTCCCTAAAAAATAAAATATAATACTATGTCTAAACCGCATAGTTAATAGTATGTCCCAACGGAAATAAGACACTGTATCCTCACTTTAAGACAAAGTTGTCATTGTGATAATTAATGTAATTCTAAGTCTTACGTAAGTTTATGCATATGTCTTCATAAAGAATAAAGAAAAACAAGACAATGGATTTGAGTTTAGAGGCGGAGCACGAACCATCAGACGACCTATCTAAGATTAGGGGATCCTCAATAATGGTGACCCTTTCACTCTTCCACGGACTGATACATGAACCAGAATTCGAAAATCAAGCAGATAATTATTAAGAAGAGGTTTAGGAGGATTGAAAAGTCCAAGAACTTGAGGAAATAGATTTAAGAGTGCATTCCGTAAATAATAGAAAAAATGTGAAGAGGCCAATATAAGTTCTGAGATAGATGCACATGATAAACGAGTGCATTTTTATGAAAAAAATCCATCACCTTTTTGTTAAAGAATAAAAGAAACGAATATTTACGCATTCAATTTTTTTTATTATATTCGTTTTTAAGGAGCAAAAGAATTCGGATTTTCCAATTATTGACAGAAAAGCAGAATACAAATTCTTATGTAGACTAGACTGAAATAGAGGCGGATTCAAAAATTTAATGTGACTGAGGCACAATATTTTGTTTAATCAGTGCTCCTTAAAGGCTTTTAACATTAAGGGTGCCAAGTGATTTAAATTAATTATTTTTAAAGTATACATATATACATATATAAAATTACGGGATCCGATAACCCCTCAACATAAGCCATAGGTCTGCCTCTGAACTGAAACCCCTACAGATCAAAACTAGGAGAGAGTGGGCAGACCATCAATTCTCTTTAGAGTGGTCACTTTCGATCCTTGATCCGAGGGTCTATCGAAAGCAGGCCATTTACTTTTACAAGGTAAAAATAAGATTTACGTACATATTATTCTTCTCAGACTTTACGTGTTAGATTACACTGAATAAATTGTTGTTATTGTTGTTATTGTGGTGATCACTTTATAGTTATAAAAGTTAAATTAATAGGATGCTCTTGAATAACTACATGATGGATGAAACAAGAACTTTCTATCTAGACTAGAAATATTCTTTGGTTAGATGGCCTTTTTGATAGTCGGTTTAGTCAACTTCTGAGAAATCAAAATTAATTACTTTTTCCCGTTAATTTTTTTTTAGAGGTATTTTAGGTAGGGGTATACAAAGAAAATCAAAAAATCGCACCAAATCGATAATTCGAGTCAAATCGAAAAAAAAAGCCGACTATGATTTGTTTTGATTTGGTTTGGTGTTAGAAAAAAAAAATTCGACTATAATTGGTTTTGTTTGGTTTTAACTAAAAAAAGTCAAACCGAAACCAAACCAAACCAACCCAACATTACATGTATATAAATTTTAAAATATTTATAAATAAAAATAATAATTGTAATGTAATTTATAAATATTTTTAACCTTTTTCATAGTTCTCTATTTTAATTTTAATGTATTATTTCAAGCTTTGACTTAGAACTTTTGAATGGTCAAATATGTTTTATTGCCCATAAAAGTTAGGGATTCAAATAAATTCCAAAGCAAAATCAAATCAATAAAAATGTTAAAAAAAAAAATTTAATTCAATACTAGGAATGACAATAGTATTGGATATTTATTTTCTTAGTTTTTCATTTGTTACAACCCAAAATCCCTCCTAAGGGGTCGTGATAATACCCAGTCTCTAAAGTAGGTAAGTCTAACATTTACTGGAATAACATTAATATTTACTAACTTCAAATTAAATAACTCTCAATAAATTACAATTTCCAAAATCGGTGGTACAGGTCATAAGTCTAAGAGTAATTATACAAAATAAATACAACACTGTTCCAGAACGAGAAGGAATCAATACAACGTAAATACAAAAGAAGGTGACTCAGAGGCCTGCGAACGCAGCAACAGGTTACCGTGAGTCTCCACATCGACAACTCGCACAGGTACTATCAATTAATACCTGGATCTATACACAAATATGTACAGAAGTGTAGTATGAGCACACTACGGCCGTGCCCGGTAAGTATCAAGACTAACCTCGGTGGGTTAGTGACGAGGAACAGTCAAGATACCTACTGGTCAAATGAAATGAACAGGATATGATAATAGAATATGGCGATACAGATAACGAGGTAATATCAACAACAGAAAGAAATCAAAATACAACAGTAAGAACAATAAAGGAGAACGTGAGTAGTAACGAATGATAACCAAGTAAATCAATACTGACATAACAGGAACAGAGACAAGTAAGAGTGTATTCAATTAAAGAAGGAAATTCCCACTCAATCAATCGCATTATGTCTAATACACAATCTCGACCATCTCAATCCTCGATTTCTCATATAATAATCTTAACTTCTGAATCTTCCGCATACATGGCACATTGTGCCCCCATCTTTTCCATTTCACTTTTAACAACAGAATTCACATGCTATACAATACATAATGTTCGTACAATGCACTTAATATGTCCAAAAAGTCTCATTTACCTAATATAAGTAAAATTACAATTTCTAAACTAATTGGGAAAGCCAACAAAAAAATGTGAAATTGTTTCTTTTGAAATCATTTGAGTAAAAAAAGTGCCCCTTTTAATTTAAAAATACAACATTGAATGGTTTATTACCTTTAACATGAGATTTAATAACTTAAAACTTAGTAGAAATTCCTTTTTAAGTAAAATACGACCTCCGACGGGTTAAGGAGATATAATTGAGAAACTAATTAAATTACGGTTGTAATAATTATATATATATAAGGTGAGGTATTGAAACATTGTACGTTCTAACACAAAGGATCACAAAAATAAAGGAATTTAAATAGTTTAAACACTTGAATTGATAACAACAAATAAACACAGCAACAGAAAGTGCACGGCACCACCCTTCGTGCTTTTACTCTCGTTCTCACCATAAGAGTCAATATTCACTTTTATTCTTTCTTGTTGCGGCATGCAACACAACCCCAATCATACAATACTATTGTGGCATGCAATCCGATCCAAATCATATAATGATGGCAGCGTGCAACCCGATCCATTTAATATTGTTGCAGCATGCAACCCGATCCATATAATATTGTTGCGGCGTGCAACCCGATCCATATAATATTATTGCGGCGTGCAACCCGATACATTTAATATTATTGCGGCATGCAACCCGATCCATTTAATATACACATCAACATTAATTATAAAAGAATCCGGGCAAGGAAACAATAAGGGAATAACCATATCCCAGCAAGGGAGTCAACAACAACCAATATTAAAGATTAAATTTATCCCGGCAAGGGAATCAACTATAACCAAACTTGTACCGATAATTAACTTCACAATGAAACCTCAACTAAATAACAAAAAATAAAAAATACGTGATAACTACACCGGTAATTACAATAATTGGACATGTAACCTATTTGTACGAAGTCATAGAGGAACTCACAATCAAGAAGTATCAAAACAATAAGGAAGACGATCACTTCAATTAAGGCAATTAAGGGTCAATGCAACACGTAGGAATTTGAGGAAGGCTAGCAACTTCATATGGAGCATACAGAGACGATTTAAGGAATTATTAAACTCAATCATAATGGAATACCCTCCGCATGTTGAACAAAAGGACCTAAGAACCCTAGAGCATATTTCCCACAAACAAGTCTGAGCACACACTCGTCACCTCGCATGCACAGACTACATTTAGTATATGAGACTCAATTCCTAAGGGAAAGTTCTTTCAAACCTTCAAACTTCCAAAACTCGTGCCGGAACCTATCAAATCAACCCGGAATGACGCCAAATTTTGTAGACAAGTCCAAAATGTCATGACGGAGCTGTTCCAACTCTCAGAATCGCATTCCGACCCCAATGTCACAAAAGTCAACTATGGGTCAAACTTCTCTATTTTCCAAACTTCAACTTTTCCAACTTTCGCCGAAACGCCTCAAATTACCCGACGGACCTCCAAATCTGAGTCCGGACGCGCGCCTAAGTCCAAAATATCCATACGACCATATGAAGCTGTTGAGATCATCCACGACCCATTTCGGGGCCGTTTATCCAAAAGTCCAATTCCGGTCAAATTCTCACCGTATAAACTTCCAAAACCAATTTTTTTCAAACTCTGAATCATCCGTTAGCTGAATTAAATTATGCGCGCAAGTCAATACACATATTATGAAGCTGCTTGAGACCTCAAACTGCCGAACCGGACGCAATTGCTCAAAACAGATAGTCGGCCGTTACATCATTACTTTAGATAGCGAAAATACATAACTTAATTTTTATATTAATTAATCATGTAATTAATACTTCGTACTTATTAGTCGTTCTTATTTAACATGATTTAGTACTTTTAGATTATATTTATTTTTATTATGGCTTATTAATTAGCAATATTTATTTATGCGATTTGTTGACAATTTTAGTAGAATCATGACTCATCTCACAATATTTTATACTATTTTATTGGGTAACATCTTATATGGTTTTATCCTATTAGGACCTAAGAAATATTAGAGCACAAATTATAAAATTTATGCTATGAAGATTTTGTCGGAAAAAACCCGAAAAATTCGAGAAAACCCAAGATTAAAAAATTCGATTTTTGTTGGTTTGGTTAATAGATTTAAAAATCTGAAACAATTGGTTTGGTTTGGTAATTGAAAAACCCGAACCAACCCGATCCATATATACCTCTAATTTTGGGGCATCTAATGTATTATTTAGCCCAAGGGTATTTTAGGGCATTTGATATATTATTTAGCCCTAGTATAAACACTTCACTATCTAGTTTACCTTCATTTGCAAGAGGTATATATCCTCCTCTTGAGGATTCTAATAGTTTTAAGTGTGAACCGTATATGCAAATTAATAAACATATATTAACAGTGCATAAAAGGCCGTCCTAACCATGTAAATCAATATTTATAGATTCCATAATATTATTCTAGCATGTAATATGCATACATTATATTAGCAAATACAATATGCACAAGTAATGGGAAAATGCATAAGTACCCCCTGACCTATACCCAGATTTTCAACTACACACTTTTTTTTTGCAGAAATCCTATTACCCCCCTAAACTCATTTTAAATGTAATTATTTAAACCCTTAAAGCTGGCAACCAAACTCTTGATAGGTGGTGAGCTACACGCGTCCCCACATGTATTTTTAGTACTTTTTTTTATTCTTTCTTCTTTTTCTTATTCTTTTTTATTATATATTATTATTCTTATATTTTTGGTTATTTCATTCTCTTTCTTTTTATTTTGGTCACCGGCGATATAAAACGGTGGTCGTCGAAATTTCACAAACAATATTTTTTTCCGGCGATAAATTTTTATCCCGATCTAAGCGTGTTTTGTTTATATATATATATATATATAAAGTATAATTTATATGTGGGAGGAAGAGAAAAAGAAATAAAACCGAATATAAGCTGAGAAAACTTTTTTCAATTAAAATTTTAATATATCATTTTTTTCGGCGAGGTTTTCCGATTATGATTTTTTTTCTCCCAAATCTGAGTGTATTTTGCTTTGCTTGTGAATAGATTTTTTTTGAGAGTTTAACTTGTGTGTGAAAAGAAATAATGAAAGAAAAACAGTTAGGCAAAGTCACCGGTGAATGAATATCCACCAAAATTTGAAATGAAACGGAAAAAAGTAAAAGAAAAAAGACAAAGAAAAAGGAAAAAGAAGAAGGAAAAAAAAGTAAGAAAAATGGTGAAAAAGGAACCAAAAAATAATCTGAAAATCGTTTTTTCCTTTTTTTCACTCTCCTTTGGGAGAGTGAAATACACACACTCTGTCACGTCAGCGTTAAGGGTGCAAATAATTTCTTTTAAAATAAGTTTAGGGGGTAATAGAATTTCTGGAAAAAAAATGTGTAATTAGAAACCCGGATATAAATCAAGGGAGTACTTGTGCATTTTCCCCACAAGTAATCATATATATATCATGCATATATGATATAACATGTCATGCGCAACAAAGTACCAATAAATCAACCCATATAATATTTATATACCAACATATATTGCTCGTTACCTAATATACAGTATTCCCATATACATATTATATGTAAAATAATTCAATTTTGGAAATTATCACCTATTAGGTCAAAGTCTTAATTACCTTGGTTCAAGCTCAACTATTCTTTTGAAATAGTTTACAATGTCCAATATCCACCAAACACTTTCAATATGTGCAGAAGAGTGATCAACGGTTTTAAAACAAGTCAATTTTATAATTAAAATTTGAGAAATTTTCATAAAGCACTATCTTTCAGAAGTAATTAGACATTTATAGATATCATTTGCTATATTACAGATTATAGATATCTTTTATGTGGTTATAAGATGTATTTGATGTAAATAAATTATTGTATTTATGAACGCAATAGCAAAAATAGGCGTGAATCAGGGAAGTCCAGCTAATCAATTGTTGTATTCGAGTGTATTCGATTGTATTGATGGAGTGAAACATGGGATTACAGCTGGATAGATTATTGTATTCGACTATATTTATAGCGTGAAATAGGGGATTTGTCACGACCCAAATCCCGAACCTGGTAATGATGGCGCCTCTCGTGAAGACAAGGTCATCCAGTCAACACAATTCATCCCTTTAAAACCGTTATTTAACACAAATATTGTATAGTCATGGTTTAATAGTACCAAATAGCGGAAAGTATAGATAACAATGCAGAAATCCAACCGAACATAGCCCTAACCGGAATGTCGCAAGTCATGAGCAACTAAGGAATCCTGACACAAGTCTACTAAATATGAAATCCGATACAATAGCTCGAATAACATAGGAATAATAATATAAAGGAGTCGCGGGGGCTGCGAACGCCAACAACTACCTCGTAGTCTCCGAAACACCAACTGGACTGGAAGGATCAGCTCTCAGGAGTGAAAACTTGCTATGCCTAAATCTGCACATACGGTACAGGAGTAATGTGAGTACTCCGACCCAGTGAGTAACAAATATAAATAATTGGTGAAAGCAAGAAAATACGTAAAGGCACAAAGCATTCTATACAGAAGCAGTAAAAATTACTTAAATAGCAAATCAGTGAAATATTAGATGAAATTTCCTTTAAACCAGTAAAACATGTAATTTGGCAGTAAATGACAAGTAGAAATCTTCCCCTCGGGTTCAATATAAAAATCTGCCCCTCGGGCTCAATATCAAAATGACAAGTAGAAATCTGCCCCTCGGGCTCAGTATCAGTAACTCGGAAAAGTATCAGCCCCTCGGGCTCACTCTCAGAAAAATATCATATAGTAATCGCTGCGGCGTGCAACCCGATCCATATATCGTTGTGGCGTACAGTCTGATCCATTTAACGTCGACGACGCTCACTAGGGGTGTGCAGACTCTGGGAGGCGCCCCTTACGGCCCAAGCGCAATATCGAGTCACCTTGTGGCATGGATTTGTTCTTGGTCAGTCATTGTTACCTGACCAAGACGCGCCCTACAGTGCCATTGTTACCATTGTCTAAAGTTTGTCCTCTCTGGTCAATTATTGTTACCTGACTGCACGGTTTTTATTCCTGGTCAGTCATTGTTACCTGACCAGGTGGGTAGCCGCGCTCACTATGGGTGTGCAGACTCCGAAGGGGCTCCTACAGCCCAAGCGCAATAATAACATAAGGCCTAAAAGCCTCCTCACATAATAACATAAGGCCTGAAAGCCTTCTCACAGAATAACACAAGGCCTGAAAGCCTTCTCACATCACTTATAAGGCCTGAAATCCTCCTCACATCACTCAACGTATCCTCACATATGGCCCTCGGTCTTACTTAATCCAAAAATCATCATAAGCCCCTCGAGCATTTGTAAAACAATAGTTCTCAGCCCAAAATATCATTTAGAATATCATTTGAGTTTCAAATATGTATAAAAGAGGCCGAGTCTGTAAAACAATATTTATCAACAGGACTGAGTTTAAATATAAGTCAAAACAGTGAGGAAATAGTGATAAAAATTCCCGAAGGGTTCAAATAACCCAAATATGGTAATCAACCCAAATCATGATAATAACAAATAAGTTTTAGTCAAATACGCGGTAAAATCATCAATCGGGACGGACCAAGTTACAATCTCCAACGGTGCTCTACCCCACGCTCGCTATCCGGCGTGCAAGTCACCTCAATATAGCACTACGATGTGCAATCCGGGGTTTCAAACCCTCAGGACATCATTTAACATCATTACTCACCTCGAACCGGCTATTTCTTTAACCCGCGATGCCTTTGCCCGCGAATCGACCTCCGAATGCCTCGAATCTAGCCGTAATGATTCAATTCAGTTAATAAAATTTATAGAAATTTATTCCATATGAAATTCTACATTTTCCATCAAAAATCCAAAACTACACTCAAAATTTGCCCGTGGGGCCCACATCTCAGAACCCGAAAAAAGTTACAAAATATGAAATTCCATCCAAACACGAGTCCAACCATATAAATTTTACCAAAATCCGTCAATAATTCGGCCTCCAAATCTAGAATTTTCGTTTTTGAAAAGTTTACAAATTTTCATCAATTTCTTCCATTTGATTCACTAATTCATGATGAAAATAACCATGAAATTATTAAATATAATCACATTTGGATATAGAACACCTACCCCAATCTATATGGTGAAAATCGCTTCAATCCGAGCTCCATAGCTTCAAAAATGAGAAAACTCTCGGATTGCCCGAATTATACACTGTTCGGGAATTTTCGCATTTGCGGTACTGTTCACCGTAGAAGCGATTTTTTACTGTTCACCACAGATACGGTACTGTTCACCGCAGATGCGGGATTACTGTTCATCGCAGAAGCGGTACTTTTCACCGCATCTGTGAAAATACCAGCTTTTTGTCCAGAAAATTGCAGCAGCTTTTTATTTCACTAAAAATGCTCTAACTCCATCTTACGAACTCGGAATTCGATGATTCTTGTTCCTATGAGTCAAAAATAATAATACAAACATATTCCTTCAATCGAAATACAATTTGGAGCTCATTTGCTCAGTGCGATACCCCTTTTGCTCGTTAAACAATTAATTCATGTTTCGCATCAAAAACTCAATCATGACTTGATGATATTAGACCAAACTTTCTAGATCACTCCTATAATTCATTATTAAAATTCTGGAAGTCTAAAATCAAATTTTGATCTCTAGAACTAAAAATGGACCTTTGGATCATTACATGCTTATGCTCAAAACAACAAAAATCTTTCAAAAACTCTTTCAAAACTTATCCTAGCTCATGGGACCCTGACCAAACATGCCAACATAATTCATAACATCATTCAAACCTGTTCCAATCATCAAAACACCTCAACAACATCAAATTACCCAAAACTCATCGAATTCAAGCCTAAATTTCCAAAAACTTCCGAAATACACTTTCGATCAAAAACCCGACCAAACGATGTCTGAATAACCTGAAATTTTGCACACACATCCCAAATGACACAATGAAGCTACATCAACTCTTGGAATTTCATTCCGACACCCGGATCAAAATCACACCTATCAACCGGAATTCGCCAAAATACTAACTTCGCCAATTCAAGCCTAATTCTACACCGAACCTCCAAAATTACTTCTGGTCACACTCCTAAGTCACAAATTACCTTTCGGAACTAATCGAACTGTCAGAATTCACATCCCAGCCCTCTAACTCATAAGTCAATATCCGATTGACTTTTCCAACTTAAGCCTTCTTAAAAGAGACTAAGTGCCTCATTTCTTATCAAAACCACTCAAAACCAACTCGATCACATAAGATACGGATAATGAAGCATAAAGAAGTTAAAAATGGGGAAAACGAAGCTGTAACTCATGAGATGACGGGTCGGATCGTCACACAACGGGTTATAACATACAAAATTTGTATTTTCAGTTATAAAAAAGAATCTTAACTGAAAAATACCCCAACAACATAGCAATCTTCAGAGAAATTATATAATACATCTGAATACATAAATTATATTAATTAAAAAATTATGAATACATTCATGGCATATAACGAGACAGTGAATATAACAAAATATATAGAATACAGCGGGATACATTAAAATATAATGAGAAAAAAGATAGTAAATATAATAAAATACATGGAATACAATGAGATATATTGAATTATAATAAAATAAAAAAATCTTAGAGCATGAGTTTGAACAATAGAAGAAAGAATATGATGAATAAAAAATGAAATATTTTAGATAACATTTTCTGGAGGGAATGGGTCTTGCATTTCAAATACTTCAAATTAATGACGAGCATATGTATATCTTCTTTAGACAAATAAATTGGGAAGTACCCCAAACTTCACCATAGATGCAAAGAAATTCATCGCTGCTATCATTTCTGTTACACCCCAGGTTTTCGTGCATGAAATTACGCCATAAGTAAAGTGATGAAAGTCTGAAAAAAAAAGAAGAGATATTATATTTTGTATTTTCGTACGTTAAAACGTCGTCGTACGTTAAAGCTTCGTCGTAATAAATTTGGGAATGAGATTTATTTTGGGATTATAAGTATTACGCTATTTATAACAAGCAATAAATAAGTGGTATGAAGGATAAAGGGGTACCCGAATTAAAGAAAAGGAGTTTCGTTGAAAGTGGCCAATGTGGGATAAAATACGGATCGAGCGATAATACCCGATAATTATAAACTAGTACCATGCAAGGTACCATATGACCATGGTAGTGTAAATATATAAAGTATATATGAAGTATTTTGAAAATAAATAGAATTTTTAAGTAATTTGTGATAATTTTTTTAAATTTTACAAGTAATTAATTAATTACCGGGTAACGGGACATTACCTAACTAATTGGGAATATATTTGGATAAGGTTAAACCCCACCTCCCCACGTGGAATCAAGTAAAGGAGGAGTGGGATGACTTGACTTTTGGCAAGCTATTAAGGTAACACATGGAATAAGAGGGCTTAATTGTTATCCCCTACACCGTGTCTTGATTTAATTTGGCAAAGAAAGAAATTTCTTTCGGAAAAGGTTTTCAATATGATTTTGAAACAAACACCAGAGACAAACAAGGATTTAAATACTCTTTTCCTCTCTTGGATCTCCATTATCCTCTGGCGGTGATGTTAATTAGTTTTTGTTTGAAAACCTTCCTCTACTTGAAGACTAGCAAAACGTGTACTCCTGTTTTAAATTTTTAATTTTTGTTTGGTCTTTTCAAGATTTAGTCAACTGTTTTCCTTTAAGAAAAAGAGCTTTTGCAAACATATCACGTAGTAGGAAAGTTTAATGCAACCCAGTCTTCCACTACTCCATATTTCGATATAGCTGCTACTTGGCGTGCACACTGATCATGAATACCAAAGTTCAGGCAGCAACGAATTATTCAGAATACAAAGCTAAGGACAATAGTCACTCCATATTATAATAGCAACGAAATTTTTTCGATTATAAGGGAGTACGGTGTAATCCTTCTAAGGAATATTACACGGATTTTCTCCTACTCCAAGTATGTTAAGGAACTTCCTTCTTTCTTTTGGCATGATCTAATGTGAAATGAATATGCTATTTCATAATGAATTTACTCCTAGCAACTAAGGTTGTCCATGTTGTTCTTTCCGTACAAAGTTATTCTAAGAAAGTATGTATGATCCATAAGTCCTAGTGAAGTTCATATTGTATGTCCATAATGTTCTTACGTCACTCCGAAAGGTTTAGAACATGATTCCATGAGTCGAGCATGCATTATATATAGGTATCTATTTTACTCTACCGAGCCGCGCTATAGTCGGCCGGGTACGGCACCTATTGTGCAACCACTGATCAGTTGGGTTTACCGAGCTCCACGTGGCCGGGTACGATTCTACCGAGCCTAATAATGGCCGGGTATGTTTTTACCGAGTCCTTTTTGAGGCCGGGTACGATATGATGATGATGATGCCCACAGAGGCGAATGTTTTAAAAAAAGGTTATGTATATATATGTATTATGCATTTCATATCAGTAGCCCCCAGAGGCACTCAGATGTTACGGGTTGTATCTCCTCTATCTCTCTTTACATTACTGTTCTTGTTTATGCTTCCATGCCTTACATACTCGGTACATTATTCGTACTGACATCCCTTTTTCCTGGGGACGTTGCGTTTCATGCCCGCAGGTCCTGATAGACAGGTCGAGATCCCTCCAAGTAGGCTATCAACTCAGCGGAAGATGTTGGTTCGCTCCATTTGCTTCGGAGTTGCTCGTCTGGTTAGTATTGTTTAGACGTGTATTGTTTGGTATGGCGGGACTCTGTCCCGACCTTTATGACATTTATGTATTCTTAAGAGGCTTGTAGACATATGTCGTGTACGTAAAAGTTTGTACGGCCTTGTTGGCCTATGTTTTGAGTTTATAAAGGATCATGTTGGCCTATTAGGCCCGTATGTCTCGTGTATATGATGATGTAATAAAAAAGATATATTACGTTGGTACTCGATCGAGTAAGGTATCGGGTGCCTGTCGCGGCCCATCGGTTTGGGTCGTGACAACTTCACCCACTTTGCAGAGCATATCGATCAAGATACCAAAAGTAATAATATTCTTAAGATTTCCATGATTCATCATTTCTTGATACAGCTGAAAGGCTCTTCCAGCATCAGCCATCTTGCCATAGCCATCCATATCAGAGTATTATAAGTGTAAAGATTAGGCTTAACTCCAACCTCCCGCATTTTCATGAACATGCTTTCAGCTTCCAGTATCTTATCCTCACGGCAAAACTCGTGTATCAGAGTAGTATATATCACAACATTTGGTTTAATCCCTTTCTCAGCCATCTCATCATATAGGAATTGCTGAACATTGAAGATACATCGGAGAATCTGGTTGAGATCGATTAGATCGATGAGTGCTTGTGGTGTAGTTTAAGAGAAGAGGAAGAGAATCACAAGCGAACTAGACAGAGAAGAGGAAAAGAATCGGAAATTTTAATAGGATGAGGAAGAGAATAGGATGTATGAAAGTAGAGAGAGAAAGAAAATATTGTAACTGATTATCGTATTTAGTGTCTTAGGGCTAAGAGGTAATCAAAATGAAATATTTTGCTATAAACCTTAAAAGATATCTATAGAATATAATTTTTATAAATGGCATTTATTTAAAATAAATAAGGTGTTAACCTATAGGAGGTAAAAAATCCTTAAAATTTCAAACCTCGAAACAAAGTTCAAATTCGGGTTACCCGTAACTTCACGAGTCCAAATCCATATTTAAATTGCTAATTGGAGTCTATTTAGTACTTCAAATCCTAAATTTAATCTTTTTATGGCTTAGACTTAGGGTGTATTTGGTACGAAAGAAAATATTTTCCATGGAAAATATTTTTATAGAAAATGAGTGGTTTTATGATTTATTTTTCTTTGTTTGGTTCGTGAATGGAACACTTTTTCCGGAAAATATTTTCTAGTGTTTGGTTAGAGAGTAGAAAATACTTTTTTATGTTACTTTCCTCACTCAACCCCTTCCCCAAGTCCCCATGAATCACGTGCTCTCCTCCCCCTTTTCAAATACCTAACGCTTCCAAAATTCTATTTTTGTAAAAAAAAAATTGGTTATTCTTCTAAAATTCACACAAATCCAAAAGAACTAATATGCTGCATTATTTTTTGACCAAAAATAATGTTGAAATTTATGCTCCATAACTAAAAATAAAATACTTTTTTTTTTGGTTAAAAACTTTCTACAACATGAAACTAAAGTACTTACTTTGTTGAAATGAAAGAAATTATTTTTTCTAAATCATAAAAAGAAAATATTTTTTCTACATCATGAATTTTTTTTAATTGAAATGAAAGAAAATACTTTTTGTAATATCATTTTGTTGAAATGAAAGAAAATCTTTTTTATATCATGAAAAGAAAAATACTCATTTGTTGAAAGGAAAAAAAAAGTACTATATCTATAATATAAAAAGAAAGTAAA
>MU752231.1:108969-125228 GCA_026770625.1 Nicotiana glauca | reverse complement strand
GGGGATTTGGGTGAGGATGGGTTGGTGGGAGTGAGAAATAGGTGGGTAAGGTTAAAAAAACAGTTTTGAAAAATATTTTCCCTTCTATTGATAGAAAAAAAAATTTCCTTTAATTAGAGGAAAATAATTTCCTGACGAAAATATTTTACAAAACATTTAAGCCAACCAAACATGATAAAATTAAAAACTATTTTTCGAAAAATAATTTCCTTCATACCAAACACACCCTTAAATTACCAAATTTTCACCACAAATTTTCACATTTTAATGGCTAATTTTCAAGTTAAATCATCATCATATAAACTCAAAGTAATGATTAGAACGCTTACCCCAATTTAAATGTTGAAAACTCAATTCAAATCTCCAGTTCTGTAACTTGGGAAGTCCAAAAGTAAGAAAAAAATGTGAATGTTCACGAGATGGTTCAACACAAATAGGCTCGCGATCGCGGGTCATCCCTTGCATTTGCAGAGACTGGGCTGAGCAGGCTTTTCCTATTGCGAAGTTCGGTTAAAATATCACGGTATAGCCAGTTTTCACACTGATCGATGAAAAATAGTCAGGGTTTACCAAGTCAATGAAAAATAGCCACTATTTTGCTGCAACAGGGACCGATCCAGTATAATATACGGGGGTTCTGGTGTATTTGTCTACGAACTCGAGCATATTATGCTGGACCAGTATACTTTGCTAACTCCTGTAAAATTTACGGGAGACTGGAGCACCAGTGCTCCAAACTCCAGTATATTATACTGGACAATTATACTTGCTGGAACTCCCGTAAAATTTGCGGGAGTTCCAGCATAATTATGCTTGAACTCCCGTAAAATTTACGGGAGTTTCAACATAGTTATCCTGGAACTCCCGTAAAATTTACGGGAGTTCAAGCATACTTATGCTGGAACTCCCGTGAAATTTACGGGCGTATTTTTTCGGATTTAGAACAGTGTTTTCGCTCAGATTTAAAGTGTCTAAATTTCGATGACTTTTGAAACTTGGCTATTTTTCAACGACTAGTGATAAATCTGGTTATTTTTGAATTTCTCCCCTAAGTTCATGTCGCAATCGTGGACCTTGGGCCAGTCAGGCCACCTTGCTATTGGGCCAAACACTTCGCGAAGGGTAAGCGAAGTCCCTTCCCGCTATTGCGAAGCATGCCCAGCTCCGCTTTATGAGATTGCAGCCTAATGCTCGGAATCGCGAGGCACCAGGTACCAGAAAACTATTAACTATTAAGCAAATTTTAAGTTCCAATAAGTGTCGGAATCTACCCAAGCTCCTCGAGTCTCAACCTAACAATTCCAATAAGTCCTAATAAAATAATTGAATTGTAAAAAGGTTCAAAACATAAATTTGGGAAGTCCAAAAGTAAGAAAAAAATGTGAATGTTCACGAGATGGTTCAACACAAATAGGCTCGCGATCGCGAGTCATCCCTTGCATTTGCAGAGACTGGACTGAGCATGTTTTTCCTATTGCGAAGTTCATGTTGCAATCCTGGACCTTGGGCCAGTCAGGCCACCTTATTATTGGGCCAAACACTTCGTGAAGGGTAAGCGAAGTCCCTTCCCGCTATCGCGAAGCATGCCCAGCTCCACTTTATGAGATTGCAGCCTATGCTCGCAATCGCGAGGCACCAGGTACCAGAAAACTATTAAGCAAATTTTAAGTTCCAATAAGTGTCGGAATCTACCCAAGCTCTTCGAGTCTCAACCTAACAATTCCAATAAGTCCTAATAAAATAATTGACTTGTAAAAAGGTTCAAAACATAAATTTGGGGCACAAATATTGAGATGGACAGTGCTGAAAAACCTCTTTTTGTCTTACCTCAATTTGTGTGCGCAGTCCGGGCGCGTATCCGTAAAGACATTATGTGAAAATCTGTGAAAAATAATAAATTTTGCCTTTAAAATAAATTTAAGTTGATTTCGATCAATATTTTAGGTAAACGAACCCGGACCCATAGTTCGACGGCTCTGGAGGGTCTGTAGGAAAATATGGGACTTGGGCGTATGCCCGGAATCGAATTCTGATGTCCCAAGCACGAGAAATCAATTTTTTTTAAAATATATTTTCTGGATAAGTTTTTGGAAATAAAATGTGTTTGGAATTTGTTGTATCAGGCCCGTAGTTTGGTTCTGGAGCCTGGCACATGTCTTATATGTGATTTAAGTTGATCCTGTAAAAATTGGTAAGAACCGGAAGTCATATGACGTGATTCGGAACCTTAGTTGTAAAATTTGAAACTTTAAATGTTCTTGAGATTTTCTTGGATTTTGATGTTAAATACATAGTTTTTGGGTGATTTGATTGCATGAGCAAGTCCGTATAATGTATTTAGGTTAGTGTGCATGTTTGGTTTGGAGCCCCGAGGACTTGTGTGAGTTTTGGATAAGACATGGAGTATAATTTCGACATAGGAAGTTGCAGGTTTTTATCTAGTGCGTTGCAGATCTGCAGTAGCTCGCAAATGCGAGATCACAAATGCGAATAACCCATTGCAAATGTGAGAGAAGGCTTGGGCAGGGCTGATCGCAAATGTGATCATTTCTTCGTAAATGCGAGGAGGCCCAGAAATCCCCCTTGGTCGCAAATGCAACTCCCCCGTCGCAAATGCGAGTTCGCATTTGCGAACAGTGGTCGCAAATGCGAGTATAGAAGGTCCTGAAGGGTTTGCAATTGCGAACCCTAGTCGCAATTGCGACATCTGCGACCTACAAATTCATAACTTAGACGTATTTCAACCATTTTTCAAACCCTTTCAAAACCAAACACTCTTGGACGATTTTTCAAAGACAAGTACTCTTCCAAATCGGTTATAAGTCATTTCTAACTTATTTTTATTAATCTTTAACATCTTTCTCATGATTTCAACTCAAATCAAAGGTTTTAATTGGGAAAATTGGGTGTTTTGGGTAGAACCTAGGTTTTTTAAATTTTGAGAATTTTGACCTCGATTTGAGGTCTGATTTCAAAACAAATAACATATTTGGATTCGTAGGAGAATGAGTAATCGGGTTTTAGTTCGAACCACGAGTTTTGACCATGTGGGCCCGAGGGCGATTTTTGACTTTTTGGTAAAAATTTTAGAAAACCTATTTTCATGCATTGGAATTGATTCATTTAGCATTTATTGATATAGTTAAATAACTTGTGGCTAGATACGAGCGAATTGGTGGTGCAATCAAGAGGTAAAGGGATAGTTGAGACTTGAATTATGTTCGTAGCATCGAGCTAAATGTTTGGTCTAACCTTAGCTTGAGAGATTAGGTGTTGTGTCCTATTTGCTATGTGTTATTTGTTGAGTATGACGTATAGGCATGGTGATGAGTATCTATATATTGGTGTCAAGCATGCCCATGAGTCTTATATTATGACTATTATGTCTCTATTTGTATCGTTCATTCCTTCTGTGATGATTTCTATTGTTGAGCAAAACTTATGGAAGTAATAGTGGTATTTCAATATTGAAGAGTGTTGGCTCAAGTTGTATAACAAATTGTGGAAGTATAATTGGCAATTGAACCTTATAGAGCATTGGCTCAAGTTGTGAAGTAAATGTGAAAAAGACAAGATGATTATTATGTTGTCTCCCTTGCCGGAATGTTGTTGCTTTTAATGTTATCTTCCTTGCCGGGATATTTATGCCTTTGATATTGTTCCCTTGTCGGTATTTGGTTGTTGAACTAGTGTTCCCTTGCCAGAATTTTATTGTAATTTTATTTATTTCCTTGCCCTTATTGTTTGTGATTGTTGGAAGAATGTTAAAGTACGAAGGGTGATGTCGTGCATTATTTTGGTGAGAGAGTGTTAAAGCACGAAGGGTGATATCGTGTATGATTTTGTGAGGAAGAGTGTAAAAGCACGAAGGGTGATGTCGTGACGCACGGTGTACAATTCCGTGCCGATTATATTGATTTTTATGGTAAGGATGAGAGTAAAAGCACGAAGGGTAATGCCGTGCAGATTATATTGATTCTTATGGTGAGGACGAGAGTAAAAACACGAAGGGTGATGCCGTGCACTTGTTTGATTTTTGATTCTTATTGATACCTGAGTTATGGTGTTCCTTGTATTTACCTGTTGTCCTTCTATTATCAATTGATGTTTCCCCGCAGCATTTTCCCCCCTCCCATTCTAAACCGTACATTCATGCTTTTATTTTTCGCTGTATATGATTTAACTGCACAGATTTATTTGGTAGTTCGGTCCTAGCCTCATCACTACTTCACCGAGGTTAGGCTAGGCACTTACTAGTACATAGGGCCGGTGGTGTTGATACTACACTCTGCACTGTGTGAAGATCCCGGCACAACAACTTTTGGACCTTAGCTTTGGGGTTGCTGCCTTCAGTCCATACGGAAATCCAAGGTAGTCTTGCAGGCGTCGCAGGCACTGGCGTCTCCCTCTATCCTTTCTTCCTGTTTCATTTATATATTTCTGGAACAGTGTTGTATTTATCTTTCAACCTTGTTTGTAGTATTCCTAGACCGTCTGTAAAGTTGTGACACCAGTTCTGGGTAGTCCTTGTTTAAAAAATTATATTGGAAATATTTAAATGGTTTTATTTATTTTTCTTCCGCTTGTTCAAATTCCGCTGTTTATAAACTGTTGGTTCATAATTATTAAAGGACTAAAAATGAGAAAAAGAGAAATTGTTCAACGGTTGGCTTGTCTGCTTTCACCAGTAGGCGGCATCACAACTTTCGAGGGTGGAAAATCCGGGTTGTGACAAGAGGCAAAGCCAGAATTATAATAAGATAGTTTTTTTCAACTTTTATTTTATAAGTCAAACATATTATTTATTAATTTTAAGTGTACTCAATGACAACGGGTACAAGCTCACAGGGCGCGTCCAAAAACTAGTATATAAATATGTTAAGAATATATTCTTTTGTGAAACTTTTGCCGAATCATTTACTTATCATCTTTTTGTAGATGAAGCAAATAACAAACAAAGTAGTGAAATGTTAGCAGTAATATTTGATCGTTGCTATACGTTCAGCTGTTTTAGGAATCTATATTTTTCGAACTTATTGCAAACTTATGTATGCTAATCCTTGACTTGTCAAATCATATTATATATTTTTCGTTATATATGAAAAACTAATTGAATATTTTGAATTATGATTTTATTGATGAATAGTTTCCTTTGTGGTTTATGTAAATTTCAGTGCAATGCAATGTGATGAGAGGACATATTGCAACGGCATTGCTAGTGCTACCTATTGCGGACAGCTGAACTAATTGCTACCTATTGCAACGGCATTGCTACCTATTGCAACGGTTTTGGCACCGTTGTCAATGTTCTAGTAGATTTCAAATTTTCAATGAAGGATTCCTGTTAATATGTCATCACAAGCATTTTAAATTGGTGTTCATCTAGTGGTAAATAATTTTGACCATTCTTTATAGTATTTTAAAAGCATGCTTGAAATCAATGTTTGAATTGACTCGCACAACTAAAAATACATGAAATTTTAATTTTTACTTGTAAAATTTACTTAAGTGACTATATCTATTCTTTTCTTAGCTATAAATAGGTCTCTTTGTACTAGTCATTGCATCAATTTAGTCGAGAAACATTATCTTTCTAGCAATGTTGTTAGCCTTCCGTCTCTTCTTCTAGTATATTCCTCTTCCTTAAACAATAACTCGTTCCGTACGTTTTATTTTATGTGACACTCTTTTTTTTAGGCAATCCCAAAAATATTATCACCTTCCCTTATTTCAAAATAATTTATCTTTATAATTCTACTTTACTTTTAATGGATTGATTTACAATCACACAGATATCTATGGTTTTTTTTAGATCAGTAGTTTAAAAGTCTTTTTTTCTTCTTCTTGAACTCCATGTCGAGTCAAATATCGCCATATAAATTGGGATATAGGGAATATCTTCTTTCGTAAATATCATATCGAGTCAAACACTATCATATAAACGAGACGGAGGAAATACTACACAAGAAATGAGTAATTTCCTTCAAAGGACAAACCATATAGTAGCCATAGTTGTTGTTGCCTTGCTATTGGGAGGCAACATTTTGTTGTCTAAAGTGGCGATAGAAGATGGAATGTCTGTCAGAATAATGGTCGCATATCGCTGGATTTTCTCTGCAGCTTTTCTTGGCCCCGTGGCCTTTATGGTTGAGTGGTAATTACTCGCTAGTCACTACTAAAAAATACCTTGATTTCCGATATAATTTAAAAATTGATTCGTCGGTAATGTTTTCGGCTAACTTTCCGTCGGAAATTTCTTACCGACGAGTGGATTTCCGATGGGACAGAATGTCCGTAAAAAATTCACGTTATTCAATAACATATACATTATATTCCGTTATTATTAACTTCAGTTTAACTAGTTCTCCCTCCCGTCCAAAATAAATGATTTTGGAAATTGTCACCTATTAGGTCAAAGTCTTAATTACCTTGGTTCAAGCTCAACTATTCTTTTGAAATAGTTTACAATGTCCAATATCCACCAAGCACTTTCAATATGTGCAAAAGAGTGATCAACGGTTTTAAAACAAGTCAATTTTATAATTAAAATTTGAAAAATTTTCATAAAGCACTATCTTTCAGTAGTAATTAGACATTTATAAATATCATTTGCTATATTACAGATTATAGATACCTTTTATGTGGTTATAAGATGTATTTGATGTATTTAAGTTATTGTATTTATGAATACAGTAGCAAAAATAGGCGTGAATCAGGGAAGTCCAGCTAATCAATTGTTGTATTCGAGTGTATTCGACAGTATTGATGGAGTGAAACATGGGATTACAGATGGATAGATTATTATATTCGACTATATTCATGGCGTGAAATAGGGGATTTGTCACGACCCAAATACCGAACCTGGTCGTGATGGCGCCTCTCATGAAGACAAGGTCATCCAGTCAACCCAATTCATCCCTTTAAAACCGTTATTTAACACAAATATTGTATAGTCATGGTTTAATAGTACCAAATAGCGAAAAGTGTAGATAAAAATACAGAAATCCAACCGAACATAGCCCTAACAGAGGCGTCGCAAGTCATGAGCAACTAAGGAATCCCGACACAAGTCTACTTAATATGAAATCCGATACAATAGCTCGAATAACATAGGAATAATAATATAAAGGAGTCGCTAGGGCTGCAGACGCCAACAACTACCTCGTAGTCTCTGAAACACCACTTGGACTGGAAGGATCAGCTCTCAGGAGTGGAAACCTGTTATCCCTGAATTTGCACACACGGTGCAGGGAGTAATGTGAGTACTCCGACCCAGTGAATAACAAATATAAATAATGGCTGAAACTAAGAAAACATGTAAAGGCACAAAGCATTCTATACATAAGCAGTAAAAATCACTTAAATAGCAAATCAGTGAAATATCAGATGAAATCTCCTTTAAACCAGTAAAACATGTAATTTGCGAGTAAATGACAAGTACAAATCTGCCCCTCGGGCTCAATATAGAAATAATAAGTAGAAATCTACCCCTCGGGCTCAGTATCAAAATGACAAGTAGAAATCTGCCCCTCGGGCTCAGTATCAGAAACTCGAAACAGTATCAGCCCCTCAAGCTCACTCTCAGAAAAATATAATATAGTAATCGCTGCGGCGTACAACCCGATCCATTTAACATCGACGGTGCTTACTGGGAGTGTGCAGACTCCGAGAGGCGCCCCTTACGGCCCAAGCGCAATATCAAGATACCTCGTGGCATGGATTTGTTCTTGGTCAGTCATTGTTACCTGACCAAGACGCGCCCTACAGTGCCATTGTTACCCTTGTCTAAAGTTTGTCTTCTCTGGTCAGTCATTGTTACCTGACTGCATGGTTTTTATTCCTGGTCAGTCATTGTTACCAGATCAGGTGGGTACCCGCGCTCACTATGGGTGTGCAGACTCCGGAGGGGCTCCTACAGCCCAAGCGCAATAATAACATAAGGCCTGAAAGCCTCCTCACATAATAACATAAGGCCTGAAAGCCTTCTCACGGAATAACACAAGGCCTGAAAGCCTTCTCACATGACTCAGAAGGCCTGAAAGCCTCCTCACACCACTCAACGTATCCTCACATATGGCCCTCGGCCTTACTCAATCCAAAAATCATAATCCCCTCGAGCATTTGTAAAACAGTAGTTCTCAGCCCAAAATATCATTTAGAATATCATTTGAGTTTCAAATATGTATAAAAGCAGCTGAGTCTGTAAAATAATAATTATCAACAGGACTGAGTTTAAATATAAGTCAAAACAGTGAGGAAATAGTGATAAAAATCCCCGAAGTATTCAAATAATTGGCACGAAACCCAAATATGGCAATCAACCCAAATCATGATAATAACAAATAAGTTTTAGTCAAACACGCGATAAAATCATCAATCTGGACGGACCAAGTCACAATCCCCAACGGTGCTCTACCCCACGCTCGCTATCCGGCGTGCAAGTCACCTCAATATAGCACTACGATGTGCAATCCGGGGTTTTAAACCATCAGGAAATCATTTAACATCATTACTCACCTCGAACCGGCTAATTCTTTAACCTGCGATGCCTTTGCCCTGCGAATCAACCTCTGAATGCCTCGAATCTAGCCATAACGATTCGATTCAGTTAATAAAATTTATATAAATTTATTCCTTATGAAATTCTACAGTTTCCATAAAAATTTCGAAATATACTCAAAATTCGCCCGTGAGGCCCACATCTCGGAACCCGGCAAAAGTTACAAAATATGAAACTCCATCCAACGACGAGTCCAACCATATAAATTTACCAAAATCTGACAACAATTCGGCCTCCAAATCTAGAATTTTCGTTTTTGAAAAGTTTACAAATTTTCTCCAATTTTTTCCATTTGATTCACTAATTCATGATGAAAATAACCATGGAACCATTAAATATAATTACTTTTGGATATAGAACACCTACCCCAATCCATATGGTGAAAATCGCTTTGAAAATCGCTACAATCCGAGCTCCATAGCTTCAAAAATGAGAAAACTCTCGAATTGCCCGAATTATACACTGTCCAGGAATTTTCGCATCTGCGGTACTGCCCACCGTAGGAGCGATTTTTACTGTTCACCGCAGATACAGTACTATTCAACGCAGATGCGGGATTACTGTTCATCACAGAAGCGGTATTGTTCACCGCATCTGCGAAAATACCAGCTTTTTGCCCAGAAAATTGCAGCAGCTTTTTATTTCACTAAAAATACTCCAACTCCATCATACGAACTCGAAATTCGATGATTCTTATTCCTATGAGTCACAAATAATAATACAAACCTATTCCTTCAATCGAAACACAATTTGGAGCTTATTTGCTCAGTGCAATACCCATTTTTCTCGTTAAACAATTAATTCATGTTTCACGTCAAAAACTCAAACGCGACTTGATAAAATTAGACCAAACTTTCCAGATCACTCCTATAATTCATTATTAAAATTTTGGAAGTCTCGAAATCAAATTTCGATCTCTAGAACTAAAAATGGACCTTTAGATCATTACATGCTTATGCTCAAAACGGCAATAATCTTCCAAAACTTATCCTAGCCTCGTGAGACCCTGACCAAACATGCCAACATAATTCATAATATCATTCAAACCTTTTCCAATAATCAAAACACCTCAACAACATCAAATAACCCAAAACTCATCGAATTCAAGCCTAAGTTTCCAAAAACTTCCGAAATACACTTTCGATCAAAAACCCGACCAAACGATGTCCGAATGACCGAAAATTTTGCACACACATCCCAAATGACACAATGAAGCTACATCAACTCTCGAAATTTCATTCCAAAACTCGGATCAAAATCACACCTATCAACCGGAATTCGCCAAAATACTAACTTCGCAAATTCAAGCCTAATTCTACACCGGACTTCCAAAATTACTCTGGTCACACTCCCAAGTCACAAATCACCTCCCGGAACTAACCGAACTATCAGAATTTATATTTGATCCCTCTAACTCATAAGTCAATATCCGGTTGACTTTTCCAACTTAAGCCTTCTTAAAAGAGACTAAGTGTCTCATTTCTTATCAAAACCACTCCAAACCAACTCGATCACATAAGATACAGATAATGAAGCATAAAGAAGTTGAAAATGGGAAAAACGGAGCTGTAACTCACGAGACAACGGGTCAGGTCGTCACATTCTCCCCAACTTAAACAAACGTCCGTCCTCAAACGTGCCCAGATTTGTTCCAAAAGCCAAACAATCGCTGAATAACCTTACCGTGCATAAACTCGTGCATGATTCTATGTCACCCTATCTCATATAGGTCCGACAACACATTGTAACTGAAATTTTTTGCAATCCAATCTTGTCCACAAACCATAGGACCACATTCCCACTTTTGAAATCTTTCATATGATCAGAATCCCACATTTATACTCTGAATAAGCCCGAACAAGCTGTAACAACCCATACCTGTAACCTTGGGTGCAATTACATAACAAAACACATGACTCAAACGCTTGCAACAATAACTCCTAATCACAGCAGCTGCACGCAACAACCGGATACTGATAGAAAACCTCTTATCAACTAAGGTATCATCCCAACACCTTCATATACTTCAAGTGATAAATAAAACACATAGTAAGCCATAACCATTTCTTAGATCAACTATTCATGAATCCACTTCTCCTTTGGCAAAAACCATAGCAGATTTTTGAGTTGAACCTCGATATTATACTTCCAACATACTGGAATCGAATCTTTTTGTAATCATTAATGAACCCTCTGATCTCTTCTACTCTAACACACTACTCTGGCGACATTGACACGTCAATATAGACTAAAGCCATGACTTGAGCAATCCGTGCACCAATAAGCCACAATCCAAACTCTCTCAAATCATGAAAATAGATCAAAAGAAAGAGTTGTACCACAAGCTCACTAGTACCACCACAACACAAGGCTAAGAAATCATCTAACATCATAGAAACAAAACACCCGAATTTAACCGTAAGGTCATACCTCCACATAACTTTGCTGCCATGTGCGACCCTATCCAGACACTAGTTCACATGAGACATCCCAAGTCACCATGCTCAAAATCATCAACCAAGCGCAATTGATGTCTAGTACCACCAGCGAATCACCATACTCACAGAGAAGTACACGATACAATACCCTACCAGTAAACCTCACTATTGCACCATCCAGCTACCCCAGAAAGAGAAAATACCTCATAAATCACAGTGAAACCAAGATACATGAATAGAATAATGATAATCGGCTCTTTTATAGCTTATATTGACAATGACTTCATGAGCACTTAGTTGCCAATACATATCCACCTGACACGGTCACAAACCTCCAGTCCAAGCATATCATATAGGAGCAATCCACTAAGTACACCTATATATGCTAAATGAAATAAGATTCTCATGCTCTTGGACTAGCATAAATAACGCTTTATATCGTAGGCATGAGCAAACTATGTTGTCATAGCTCAAATAAGCAAATTAACGTAGAATTAGTAATTACCAAGTTTGTTCTGGAATTTAGCATCTTGGAAATCTCTAGTATAGTCCAGATAGTTCTCAACAAAGTTACGAATACGATAAAATATTATACCTTTACGCTCAATATCCCACTCTAGGAATATCATAGCCTACACATCTTCCGAGCATGAATATTGGCTTGGTGCTTGCACACAGGTTCAAGCCTCACATATATTCGCGTTCACAGTGCATAGTTATCATCATCAATTAGCTTGACTAGTGCATCCAATCTCAAACACGCCACAATCCCGAAATAGTATGTTTTGAGAATTCCCTGTCTCCAAATTCGTAGATCACATAAATCACCGTACTGATCACAACCTTAGCACTCAAATGACTGACACTTCCCTCAAGTACGATCATTTCATGATAATTATTTTCAAAATTTTACTACAATACATAGCACAGTTTTGGTAGTCCGATCCTAGCCTCATCACTACTCACCGAGGTTAGGCTAGGCACTTACCAGTACATGGGGTCGATGGTGTTGATACTACACTCTACACTGTGTGCAGATCCCGGCGCAACAACTTTTGGACCTTAGCTTTGGGGTTGCTGCCTTCAGTCCATACGGAAATCCAAGGTAGTCCTGCAGGCGTCGCAGGCACTGGCGTCTCCCTCTATCCTTTCTTCCTGTTTCGTTTATATATTTCTGGAACAGTGTTGTATTTATTTTTCAACCTTGTTTGTAGTATTCTTAGACCGTCTGTGAAGTTGTGACACCAGTTCTGGGTAGTCCTTGTTTAAGAAATTATATTGGAAATATTTAAAGGGTTTTATTTATTTTTCTTCCGCTTGTTCAAATTCCGCTGTTTATAAACTGTTGGTTCATAATTATTAAAGGACTAAAAATGAGAAAAAGAGAAATTGTTCAACGGTTGGCTTGTCTGCTTTCACCAGTAGGCGGCATCACAACTTTCGAGGGTGAAAAATCCGGGTTGTGACAAGAGGCAAAGCCAGAATTATAATAAGACAGTTTTTTTCAACTTTTATTTTATAAGTCAAACATATTATTTATTAATTTTAAGTGTACTCAATGACAACGGGTACAAGCTCACAGGGCGCGTCCAAAAACTAGTATATAAATATGTTAAGAATATATTCTTTTGTGAAACTTTTGCCGAATCATTTACTTATCATCTTTTTGTAGATGAAGCAAATAACAAACAAAGTAGTGAAATGTTAGCAGTAATATTTGATCGTTGCTATACGTTCAGCTGTTTTAGGAATCTATATTTTTCGAACTTATTGCAAACTTATGTATGCTAATCCTTGACTTGTCAAATCATATTATATATTTTTCGTTATATATGAAAAACTAATTGAATATTTTGAATTATGATTTTATTGATGAATAGTTTCCTTTGTGGTTTATGTAAATTTCAGTGCAATGCAATGTGATGAGAGGACATATTGCAACGGCATTGCTAGTGCTACCTATTGCGGACAGCTGAACTAATTGCTACCTATTGCAACGGCATTGCTACCTATTGCAACGGTTTTGGCACCGTTGTCAATGTTCTAGTAGATTTCAAATTTTCAATGAAGGATTCCTGTTAATATGTCATCACAAGCATTTTAAATTGGTGTTCATCTAGTGGTAAATAATTTTGACCATTCTTTATAGTATTTTAAAAGCATGCTTGAAATCAATGTTTGAATTGACTCGCACAACTAAAAATACATGAAATTTTAATTTTTACTTGTAAAATTTACTTAAGTGACTATATCTATTCTTTTCTTAGCTATAAATAGGTCTCTTTGTACTAGTCATTGCATCAATTTAGTCGAGAAACATTATCTTTCTAGCAATGTTGTTAGCCTTCCGTCTCTTCTTCTAGTATATTCCTCTTCCTTAAACAATAACTCGTTCCGTACGTTGTATTTTATGTAACACTCTTTTTTTTAGGGAATCCCAAAAATATTATCACCTTCCCTTATTTCAAAATAATTTATCTTTATATTTCTACTTTACTTTTAATGGATTGATTTACAATCACACAGATATCTATGGTTTGTTTTAGATCAGTAGTTTAAAAGTCTTTTTTTCTTCTTCTTGAACTCCATGTCGAGTCAAATATCGAAGTATCTTCTTTCGTAAATATCATATCGAGTCAAACACTATCATATAAACTGAGACGGAAGAAATACTACACAAGAAATGAGTAATTTCCTTCAAAGGACAAACCATATAGTAGCCATGGTTGTTGTTGCCTTGCTATTGGGAGGCAACATTTTGTTGTCTAAAGTGGCGATAGAAGATGGAATGTCTGTCAGAATAATGGTCGCATATCGCTGGATTTTCTCTGCAGCTTTTCTTGGCCCCGTGGCCTTTGTGGTTGAGTGGTAATTACTCGCTAGTCGCTACTAAAAAATACCCTGATTTCCAATATAATTTAAAAATTGATTCGTCGTTAATGTTTTCGACTAACTTTTCGTCGGAAATTCCTTACCGACGAGTGGATTTCCGATGGGACAGAATGTCCGTAAAAAATTCACGTTATTCAATAACATATACATTATATTCCGTTATTATTAACTTCAGTTTAACTAGTACTCCCTCCGGTCCAAAATAAATGATTTTTTAGCTGTTTTCGCACGTATTAAGAAATTCACCTTTTAACATTATTTAACAATAAAATTGACCAAATTAACATTTATTATCTATTCACATAAATATTCTTAACACATACTCTAACACTATTTACTCCAAGGGCAATGTAGGAAAAAAAATAATTCATTCATTCTTGAAATCTGGAAAAATCACTTATTTTGGACCATAAAAAAACCAAAAAATCACTTATTTTGGACCGGAGGGAGTAGAAATTTTGTGTTACTATTTTTTTTTCCTTTTTGAACTTTGCTGATTTGAGGTTGCTCACATTGTCGGTCTCAAGTACGAATAAAGAAGAAAGGTTGCGGTAGTCTAGCAACCGATATAAAACATATCAATTTATAATAAATCCTCAGAATGCATATATGTTCTTTTTCCTTTTCTTTTCTTTTTTTCTCTTTGGAAAAAAATTCATAATTATTTCAATAATTTTCTGTGAATATCTCGTCTAACTAGTTTTTTGTTTCTAAAATAGGAGAAGAAGACCGAACATAACCTGGGTTTTCTTGCTACAAGCATTTATCTCAGGTTTACTTGGGTGAGTACTCTCTCTTGATTTTAAGTTTCAACTGAAATTACTGTATAAATATTTTGTATGGGGTCGTTAGATTCGGCATGAAATTTAAAAAAGAAAGAATTTTTTAAAAAAACTTGTGGTTTTAATTAAACATGCTCTAATATTTGTGTGGTTATAAGATTTTTTAAACTTTGTGATCTTAAGCATATCATAACGTTTGTATTGTTATAGAACATTAAGTGTAAAATAAAAAGCTTAAAGATTGTTACTTGCAAATATAGTAAAATGTCATTTTTTTTTAAAAAAAAAATCAATGCGAAAATAATATCACACAAATTGGAACGGGGTGAGCACCTAATTAACATAAATTCTAAAAAACCTAAAGGAGATGTAATATCATAATTAGAAGGTAGCTAGATATCTGCATTTTAGTAAACTACAAGAGAAGATGAGTCTATTATGCCTAAACTATTGCGTAAAACTCGGTAATTTGTAAGAGTCTAAGTTATATACATCGTTAATGTAAAGAAATTTTTATACTATTTGGTCTTATTTACTTGTTATAGCAATTAACCTGTATTATTTTCATGATTATAAATTTACACTAATTCTTTTGTAACAGGGGATCACTCTTCTGTAATCTGTTTTATGCAAGTATTGAATTGACATCTCCTATATTTGTATCGGCGATTGATAATCTTGTACCAGCCATGACAATCGTTATCGCCATTCTCTTAAGGTATGATTATTAAATAATATTAGCTATACATAAAAAGGAGACATTTTGCAAAAAAAAGAAAAAAAAACAATTTTTTTATGGATATTTTGTCTGAAATTGGCTCGTCGTAATATTATCGACTAGTCAATTTTCGATAGATTATGTTGGAAATTTCCGTCTGTATTTTAATACATCTTTTCAATTAATTTAATTTGAAACTATTAACAGTAAATAGACATCGTCTATTTTTTGTGACATATCTTTTACTTGTAACTTTAATATTATTCGCTAATACTCCTTTCGGTCCACTTTACTTGATTTTTATCTCTTTTTTGTGGTTCCTTAAGGAATTAATTTTTTTTTTTCAAAGTTGTCCTTGGAGTAACAAAACCTACCAGTATTTATTATATTTTCAATCAAAAATTAAGATTAATATGATTAATTTTATTGTTAATTAAAGCGAAATGGTGAATCATTAATATGTATGAAAACAATCAGAAAATTAATTCAAGTGGACCGGAGGGAGTAATAAAGTTGACAACATTATGAAAGTTATGATGCTGAGTGTAATCTTAAACTCAAGAATGCTGTGAAATGTTATCATAAAATTATGAAATATTAGAGGAAACATATTCTTATGTATCATTATTTATATTTGTAGTTAAAGGCTCTTAACATGGTTAAATAGGTAATTGTTCTTGTAAGATGAAAAAAAAAAAAAAAGTCAAATACATAACTGAGCCCTTAAACTTGGCTTTTTTTGTCACTTGGGCACTTAAACATAGAGTTGTTCCTATCAGACCCTTCAACTAAACCACATATGTGCCAATTAGACACTTTGTAGACCATCTGAGAAAAACTTTTATAAAAATTATTGGATATGTAATTAG
>MU752231.1:45645-97894 GCA_026770625.1 Nicotiana glauca | reverse complement strand
TATTGATATTATAAAGTCGTTATTTCATAGATTTGATTGAGTTGGAGCCGAATTCGAGAGGAAAAGCGGTCGTTGTGGATTGATTTAGCTGTGGAAGTTGAGGTAAGTGTTTGATCTAACTTTGGCTTGAGGGAATAGGATTAGAGTATTGTGTGCTAATTGCTAATCATCGAGTACGGTGTATAGGCATGGTGACGAGTATCTATACACTGGTGTCTAGCATGACTGTGGGTCCTTATTTGTGCTTATACTAATTTTGTTGTGACTCCTCCTTGTGTAATTGACGATTTCTATATAATGTGAAGAGTATGAAGAATTATGATTTGCGAACCCTTTGCAGCGTTGGCTCGAATGATAAAGTAATTACTGAGTAAGAAATGAAAGAAAGAGAAGGAATTGTGATTATTCCCTTGCTGGGCTATATTCGTATATTGATTATCTCCCTTGCCGGGATGTGAAAGTTAGTGTTGTTGTTCCCTTGCCAGGATTTAACTGTTTACTTGTGTTTCCCTTGCCGGGACTTCTATTACTGTTTGTCTATCCCCTCGTCCCATTGGTTATGATTGTTTCTTGGGTGAGGAAGAGTGATAAAGCACGAAGGTTGATGCCGTGCACGATTTGTGTTGAGGATATGTTAATGCACGAAGGAACATTCCCTGCCATGTTTTGATTATTAATGCACGAAAGAACATTCCGTGCCATGTTTTGATTATTAATGCACGAAGGAACATTCCGTGCCATGTTTTGATTATTTATGCACGAAGGAACATTCCGTGTCATATTTTGATTATTAATGCACGAAGGGACATTCCGTGCCATGTTTTGATTATTATGAGAGGAAACGCACGAAGGTTGATAACGTGCACTTTATATGATTGTTTTGGTGAGAATAAGAGTAAAAGCACGAAGGATGTTGCCGTGTAACTGTTGTTTTCCTACTCTCGTCGACATTGTAGTTGTATCGTTCCATCCCTTATTTATTGATTTTGTATTCTAAACTGTTACAAACCCTACAACATGCTCCCCTCCCTCTTGACTTGATAAATTTTTGTATTCTCTTCTATTGCATATATATATTGAACTGTACAGGTTGGTTTTGGTAGTCTTGTCTAGCCTCGTCACTACTTCACCGGGATTAGGCCAGGCACTTACCAGCACATGGGGTCGATTGTGTTGATGCTACACACTGTGCATCTTTTTGCACAAATCAGAGAGCCGGAGCAGCCGTTGGACAGCAGTAGGAGTTTTGGGAGCTGACTTCAGTCCAGAGATCCCGAGGTAGCCTAGCTGGCGTCCGCATGGCCCGGAGTCTCTTTTATCTTTACTTTAGTATGTTATCCTTTGTACCGGAACAAACATAATTATGTTTTTATTCAGACATTATATTTAGCATTCTCTAGACGTTCGTGAGTTTGTGACTCCAGTTCTTGGGTAGAGGATTTTGTTAAACTTCCGCATTTCTTTCAGTTAATTATATATTGAGACTTCCGCTTTATCATATTATGTATTGTTATTATTGAATGATCGATAATTGCTAAAAGAAGGAAATTAACTTGGCTTTCCTAGATCCTATTAGTAGGCGTCATCACGACTCCTGAGGGTGGGAAATCCGGATAGTGACATTCTCTATACTTGTTAAAGAAAGAAATCAATCTTTTTCACTGTACATAACCTTTTTTAAACTTGTACATTTTCTATTAGGTGCAAAGCAAATGAGCCCCATGAATATGGGGCCTAAAACAGTTGTTTTACTTGCTTTACGAAGGACTACAAAATTTGATCACGCCCAACTATGCCTTATAAAAAGGACAAAGCGGTCGCTACAAATTTATTTCGATTAACAAGTCTGGAATCGAATCCCACTGGGAATTAACCTATCAATCATATTTATTGGACTCACAGAAATTCACGTACTCAATCTTCAAAGATATTTGATAACAATTTGAGTGTTTATTAACTAAATATTATGTAATAAAAAATGCAGTAAATTAAGACTAGCTATAGACTGATTGTAAGCAAGAATGAGAATGGTCTAAAGTTATGATTTCCCCTTTTTTCGGAATCCTTTCCGCTATATTTGCTATAAATTTGCCTAAATCTTCTCTATCAATCATGAGCACTCTAACTGTCATAACTCTCTCCAGAGTAATTACAACAATATACTAAACATATTCTCCCGAATTAGGCTAGCTGGCCTTAGTTACAACTAACTTAGATCGCACCCAAGATTTCGTTATCCCTAATCCCATCTTTAAACCCTTCGTATTAATCCCTCATATATGTTTGGAGTGCTGTTGTTCAATAACTACCTAAATATACACTCTCTCCTGTGTAATGTTGTAACGACTCAAACTCCACTAAGGGTCGTGGTGGTGCCGGACATCTCTGTCAGGAAAGTCAACCAAATTACTTGTTGAAGTTCTCATTTTAACAATCTTGAAAATTAAGCTTTTCCTTCAATTATTATAAATAAAAAGAAAGATAATTACTTCAATTCGAATTAAATAATAATAAATTAATACAAAATATTTTAAAATCATCCCAGAATCCGGTGTCACAAGTGCATGAGCATTTATTAAGGCATAAATAAAATGCGATATCCATCCGAAATACAGTGGACAGAAAGTAAATATATTATGCTGGAAAGGGACTATACTAGCTGCGGACTGCCTCGAACAATGCAACTCACCTTGTCCCAGAATCATCCGTGTTTCTACACCCAGTAGGCCACTAATAACACATGAACCTGTGCAATAAAAATGCACAGAAGTGTAGTATGAGTACGAAAATAACGTGTACTCAATGAGTATCCCGTCTAATCTCAAAGAAGTAGAGACGAGATGGTCGACTTCGACACTTACTAGTGGTCCAATAATGATTTCAATAATACATTAAATCGTGGATTTCTATAAACATGATTTTTAATCCAATAGAAGGAAACAAGTAAACAATTAATTCGTTTATAGGAAATTTCCAAAAAAAAAATTTATTATTTATCCAAATATTTTCAAGCGATGAAGAGGCAATAACAACTTTAATAAGTTCAAGGCAACAATACCAGCATGCTTAAATAATCACAGTGGGATGTATGGCCCGATTCAACATAAAAGTAAATTGTGCACTGCCGAGGGTCGAACCATAGATGCATCTATTACCCCGCTCGTGAACTATCTATGCGACGCGGTCAACATAAAATAAACAATCACCCTGTGTCACACCTCCTTTTTACCTACACCCGCAAGGGCGTAGAGGGAGTAAGGGAGTTTTTTCAATTAAAGGACAATCGAAACGGAATTTATTATTTAATTCAGAGTCGCCACTTGGGAGATTTATGATGTCCCAAGTCACCGGTTGAATCCCGAATCGAGGAAAAGATTGACTCTGTATTACAGTTCGCGAACCAGAAATCCGAGTAAGGAATTCTGTTAACCCGGGAGAAGGTGTTAGGCATTCCCGGGTTCCGTGGTTCTAGCACGGTCGCTCAACTGTTGTATTTGGATTTATCTGATTTCAAAAAAACATGTTTTAGCTTATGTGCTTTTTAATTTTGAACCTCTTTTATTATTATTATTTTTAACGAGAATTGCAACATCGTGAAAACACATCTCGAACCACGTCACATCAATGCACCCGTGGTTATTGACATATTTCGACTCCATTGAGATTTGGATTTGGGTCACATAAATGTGCACCCGAGTTTAAGAAAGTAAATTATTAAAAGTGCACCTAAAGTGACTAGCGCGTTATTATCTTTGGGGAGGGCCGTGAAATTCACTAAACGACCCATCCCGAATTCTAAATGTTTTATTTTAACCATTTATTGAGGGCCCCGAAATTTATGTATTTTTGTTTGACGAGGCTCGTCTCATTTATTATTTAAAAGGCAAACCTAAAAGTGACTATGATTTGCTATTTTTATTGTCTCTAAAGTAAAAGAAGAAGTCCTAATTAATTTGTTGCTGGATTAACACGAACCAAATGATAATTCGGCACCAAAGCTAATCATTGGGCTCTGGGATAAGTCCAACGAAGATAAACTATGACCAGGCCTACACGAATCAGGCTGGTCTTGCCAAAAGCCTTCGCCCAGTGAAATTCAACAGCCTAAAGCAGGCCTGCGTATGCCCAGAGCAAAAATCGTGTGAGTCCAGACTTGGTCTTGTAACAACCCGACCGATCGTTTTGAGCTCTAGTGCGTCGTTCAGCAGTTGGAAGTCATGAACAGTTTCATTTCAGGTATATTGACTTGTACGAATGGTCAGAGTCAAATTTCGGGAAATTCGGAGTCAAATTGGAAAGAAACTTTTCATTGCGGCAACCTTAAGTTGAAGAAAATGGCTAGGATTGGAATTTTGAGCAAACTACCTTAGAATTGGGATCTGAAAGTTTCAGCATGTTCGTATGATGATTTCGGACTTGGGCATATGTCCGGATTTAGTTTTGGATAACCCGTGAGCATTTCGACATATATTGTGGAAGTTAGTATTTTTGAAGAATTTCATAAATTTGGGTTGGAAGGCATTTCAGTGTTATAGATGTCTGTTTGAGATTTTGAGTCTGGGAATAGCTCCGTATGGTGATTCTGGAGTTGGGAGCGCGATCGGAAGTGAATTCGGATGTCCGAAGGTCATTTTGAAGTCATTTGGTTAAATGTAGAATTTTGAAGGTTTTTGAGAAAATTCGACCGGAAGTGGAAATTTTGATCAGGGTCGGAATGCGATTCCAAAAGTTGGGACAAGTCTGTAATGTCGAATGTGACTTGTGTGCAAAATTTGAAGTCATTCCGGAACGATTTTGGTAAGGTTTGAGACACTTAGTCTCTTTAAGGGAAGCTTAAGTTGGAAAAGTCAACCGGATATTGAATTATGTGATAGAGGACAAGAAATGCGAATTTTATGGTTCGAATAGATTCGTTAGGTGATTTGGGACTTAGGAGTGTGTGGTGTAGAATTAAGGTTGAATTGGAAAAGTTAGTATTTTTGCCGAATTCTGGTTGATAGGTGAGATTTTAATCCGACGGTCGGAATAGAATTCCGAGAGTTGTTAAAGCTTCGTTATATCATTTTGGTCTTGTCTGCAAAATTTGAGGTCATTCGGACTAGTTTTGACGTGTTTCGGCATCAGATGTGAAAGTTAGAAGTTTCAAAGTTCATAGGCTTGAATCCGAGGTGAATTTAGTATTTTTGCGTTGTTTTTGGTGATTCGAAGGAACAACTAAGTTTTTGTCATATTATGGGACTTGTTAGTATACTTTGTTGGGATCCCATGAAACTCGGATAAGTTTTGGAAGATTTTTGCCGTTTTGAGCATAAGCGTGTAATGATCTAAAGGTTCATTTTTAGTTCTAGAGATCCAAATTTGATTTCGAGACTTCCGGAATTTTGATAATGAATTATAGGACTGATCTAGAAATTTTGGTCTAATTTTATCAAGTAGCGATTGGGTTTTTGACGCGAAATGTGAGTTAATTGTTTAACGAGTGAAATGAGTATCACACTGGACAAATGAGCTCCGAATTGAGTTTCGATTAAAGGGTTGTGTTTGTATTATTATTTGTGACTCATAGGAACAAGAATCGTCTAATTCCGAGTTCGTGTGACGGATTTAGAGCCATTTTAGTGAAACAAAAACTACTACAATTTCTTTAATTGTTGTTGTATTTTTCTGTAGCGTGAACAGTAACCCGCGCGTGAACAGTAACCGCACGGGTGAACAGTAACCGCACGCGTGAACAATGCCCCCTGCATGAACAGTGATTCCAAAAAAAAAATCTGGGCAGTATATCCGCGATTTTTGGGTCGTTTTCCTCAATGTTTTGAGCATCTTAAGAGCTTTTTGGGAGCAAATGAAGAGGGTTTCGAAGAGGATTGATTGGAGGTAAGATCTTTGAACTTAAAACTCGATTATCTTGTGAAATTGGTCTAGAAATTCATGAACATTAAGCCTAAAATTGATGAACTAGGGCTTGCGTTTTTGATATTTCAAATTGGGATTTGATAGGTCATTTGAGCTAGGATTTAGGAGTTCTTGGTATGTATGGACTCGTGGCGAGACGAGAAATCCGGTAATGTGAGTTTTGTATTTTTTTGAGAAGCGGGCCCGGGACTCGGGTTTTGCTAGTTTCGAGATTTTTGCTATTTCTCGATTGTTTTCGATTGGGTATTGTTCCCTTATCATATTGTGATGTATTCGCTCTAATTTTGGATAGATTCGACGCGCGTAGAGGCCGATTTGAGGAGCAAAGGTATCGCGAGCTAGAGATTTCACCGGTTCGATGTGAGTAATAATTTTAAATGATGTCATGAGGGTTTGAAACCCCGGATTGCACAACGTACTGCTATGTTGAGATGAGACACGCGTTGTATGACGAGCGCGAGGTTATTTACTATTGGACATTGTGACTTGGTCCATCCCGGTTGATATTTTACCGCGTATTTGATAAAGCGTTGTTGTTTTCACCATGATTTGGACTTATTTCCATACTTGGGCCTCGTGCCAATTGTTTGAAACCCTTTTTGAATTTCCATCACTATTTTTCCTCACTAATTGAAATGTTATTTGAACTCAGTCCAATTGAATTATACTATTTCATGAACTCAGCTACATTTATACTCAACTTGAGATTTAAATGATATTTATAATGTTGTTTGAGCTGAGCACCATTGTTTTACTGATGCCCAAAGGGCTTATGATTATTTTCTGGACTGATTGAGGTCGAGGGCCATATGTGAGGATATGTTGAGTGCTGTGAGGAGGCTTCCAGGCCTCGAGTGTTATGTGAGGAGGCTTTCAGGCCTTGAGTGTGATGTGTGAAGGCTCTAAGGCCTTATGATATTGCGCTTGGGTTGTAGGAACCCCTCCAGAGTATGTACACACTCCCAGAGAGCGCAGGGTACCCAGGTAAGTTGGGAGTGGCCCCGAGAGGCCGATGTTGTGTTTTGTGAGTTGGGAGTGGCCCCGAGAGGCCGATGTTGTATTTTGTGAGTTGGGAGTGGGCCCGAGAGGCCGATGTTATGTTTTGGTGAGTTGGGAGGGAGCTCGTGGGGCTGATACTGTGTTGAGAGTTTGTTATGGAGCCCGAGGGGTAAGTTTCTGATTATTCCTTGCTTGTTTAAATTAATTGTCTTCAATGTTTTAAAAGAGATTTATCCGATACTCCACGATTTATTGTATAATTAATTTTACTGCTTGAGATAGCATTAATTGTTCCTTTATGAGATTTCATGCTTTCAGTCATTATTTATTCTCATTACTCACTGAGTTGGAGTACTCACTTTACTCCCTGCACCTCGAGTGCAGATGCAGGTATTGATCACCCGGTAGCGGGATTTTAGCTGATTGAAGGTATTACTATTGTAGCTGAGAAAGGTGACCGCCAGCGTTCGCGGCACCAGACATTGTCTTTAGAATTTCAGAATTTAATTTTGTATATTATTGGCCCTGTAGTTGTGTTCAGGTTTTCTTTAGATGCTCGTGACTTGTGACACCCCGGTCGGGTTATGTTGGGTTGTAAACACTGGTTATTATTATTGTCGTTAAGCTGTATTTATTTATTTATTTATTTATTTATTTATGTTTAATAATTGTTAAAGAGACAAATTGGGTTAGTTGGCTGGCCTTGTCTTCACGAGAAGCGCCATCACGACCGGGTTAGGAAATTGGGTCGTGACAGGTCTACTATACTAACGGCCCACATAATTAAATTCAAAAGTTGATTAGCACTTATGTTGAAGGAGAAAAGAGTACTTGTAATTAACTTGAACCAATCATGGCCAATCTCTGATTTTAACAGCTGAACCCACGTTTAAATTCCCACTTCTCATATTAACCCAAATTGTGATTCAAACTAGCACGCCCACTTGCCAAATTCATTATAGTCATAAGAAGAAACTAAATCAATTTTTATATCCACAGTCCTAACCATTCTGATCATTTACCTTGTCTAATTTCTTCATATTTAAACTAGTTTCATTTATGGATCTATGTGAGGTGGAAGTGATAAAGACTACTGGTTCCTATTTCACCTAAAACAATCAATACGAAAAATATTCTTCAGTTCAACTAATCTATTAAATGTAAGCCTTCATGGACAAAAAACAAACAATCCAAATAATCACACTTAGTCTATAGCAGCCCTATTACAGTCCATAGTCTAGTTAATATAATTGAAGTATAGCTCAAATGATTCAACCAAGCTAATCTTTTAACTAAACAATAATAGTAATGGTCCAGATACAAATGTGCATTTTCTCATTATATAAACCTCAAAAATGGTCTTCTACATGTGAATACAACTTCAGCATTACTTGAGCATGGGAATATACCTGGATTGGAAAACAGGACAAGAAGAAGGAGAAGTCAGCAGCCGGTAAGTAGCAGACAATACAACAACAGCAATGGGACAACTTAAAAAGACCAACACAGCACCAATTCGATCAAAGTGAAATCCAGGAACATACCACGGCAACACCACACCCAAACTGATCCTGGAATGTCTCAACTGAACCCCAAAACTACTGAAAAATCAACCAGAAGACACTACTGACTCCAGTAAACCCAAGCTCAAACCAAAACTGGAAAATGTGAAGAGAGCTACTGGAAATCAGATTCAATCTACAACTACTCAATGGAATAGTAGGTTTCTAGAGTTTTAGAATTTTCAGTTTTCCAAACTCCTTTTTGATTGACCAAAAAGAGAACAAAAAGAAGAACCCTATCTAATAGCTTTCAGAAAAATATGAATGCCTAGCTTTCTTTTACTTTGCAACCGAACTGACCAAGACCCCTAACTTTGTCCTATCCCCCCTCTACTTATACCCAAAACAGACCTGCCTCACAACTCTCAAAAGCACCAATGAAAATGAGCCCATGATATTCTTTAAGACCCCATTACTACATGTCCCCTTCTCTTTTTTAATTCCCTTGTTCCCCACTACTATATGTCCTTTCTTTATTAAAATTCACTTGTTATGGGTAACCTATTTTTAATTACTTCCCTTAAACCTCCCCATACTATTATGTTTCCCATCCCACTATTATTACACAAAAGTATTAGTTTAATGGTATGAACACCTAATTTTTGACCATGTTTGAATTTATTCCCACTTTCCCCCTTTCTCCCCTCACTACCCACTTCTCCCCCCTTCTCTACACAACTACCCACCTTCCTCGCTCATGTCCCCCACTTTTCCTCGTCCCCTCTCACTTTATCCCTTTTCCCCAACTTCCCCATGTAACACTCCACCAACACACATGAACAACACACAAAAAAGGGATGAAAAAGCAAGAAAAGTGACAGCCAGGAACTCTATTTTTTTGGACCCCAAGCAGGAGAGGGCGCGGATGCTCAACTTCTTCTTCTTCTTCATATAAAAACACACACACACATTAGAGATTGAGGGGAGCATCCTCCCATCTGCTTTGACACCAACAAAAAGCATGTCATCTCCTCCCCTATTTGGATTTCCCTAAAGAACGGAGAACAAATCGAACCCCCATCCATCTCTGAACCAAAAAAAAAACTAGTAGCAGTACCCTCATCCGTCCACCCCCTTGAACCTGAAATCGACTCCAAAAATCACCAGCCTCAACCCTCCGTTTCCACCCAAAAGCCCGCCGGAACAGACTACCCCCAAAGCACATGAAATCAGTCCAAAAAATTGCAGCAAACCAACTGCGAAATTAGCAGAAACGCGGCTGCAAATCAGCACAAAAGCGCTCAAGAATAGTCCAATGCCACGTCTATTCTGTTTCTTCTCTTTGATTTTGATTTTTTGCTTCATAATGGACTTGAGTTTTGACAGATTTTGAGGTGTTCGGGTTTGATATTGGCGAAAGCTTTTTGTGAGTTTTGTTTTCTCTTTCTGGGTTAAAGTCAATTTCATACCTGTCTCGCTGAGTTCGAATCTGTTGCGGCTAAGTTTTCATCTTGACGACGCCTTGTTGTTTTTCACATGTTGGCCCTTATTTGGTTCACCTTCCTCGTTTGCCTTAGTTGAGAGGTACACAACTGTAAACTTATACTTTTATGGTTGAATTAATTGAAATTGGCTCATGTTTATTCCCTACTTCTTCTATTTTGTTTTACGATCGTGATGAATTGGACAATGCTAGTTTGTTTATGAAAGGGTGGTTGGGATCCACATTTGTTAATGTTGAGTTTGTGGTCGTTTTGTTGTCTAAATTGTTGATAAGAATTATGCATATCCATGACCTTAAATTAATGATTATACCGATTTTAGAAATTTGGTTCAGTGTTTTATTGACGGGTCGCCGTATAGTTTGCTTTGTAAAATCAAGTGTTGTCGCGTGGTTTAAAATAGCCATGATTCAAGCTTGTTTGTAATTGTTATTTTACACGATCGTGTAGTAACTGTTCTGACGATGAATTTGCTACAGGGTTGTTTCTATTACCAACCCAAACAATAGTTGAATCTTGAATTTTATTGTATCATATTCCTATATACCATTTGTCTGAATGTGGGCCACATGGAGTGAAGAATCCTAATTTGAACTTTTGTTTTATTTTGAGACTAAGGTTTGCTTTATGGTAAGGGGATTTGTAGTAGTAATTGTATCAGTTGGTATGGTAAGAACTGGTAGAAGAATTTGTGAAATTAGAAGTGAGAAGAAGCGTGCCAATTATCAAATTTTCATGGCCCTCGCAAAGTTAAAATGCGTTAGTTGCTTTAGGCACGTTATTAAATAATATTACTTTCCTAAACTCGGGTGCACATTTATGTGACCCAAATCCAAATCTCAACGAAGTCGGAATGTTTCAAAAACCGCGGGTGCATTTATGTGACGTGGTTCGAGACGCATTTTCACGACGTTGCAATTCTCTTTAAAAATAATAATAAAAGTGTTTTAAAGTTAAAAAGCACATAAGCTAAAACATGTATTAAATCAGATATTAAGTCATTTATAACAGTTTAAGCGACCGTGCTAGAACCACGGGATCTAGGGTGCCTAACACCTTCCCTCGGGTCAACAAAATTCCTTACTTAGAATTTCTGGTTCGCAGATTTCATTTGGAAAGTCGAAAATTTCCTCGATTTGGGATTCAAGATAAACCAGTTACTTGGGATACCAATTAAAATATTTCAAGTGGCGACTCTGAATAAAAATCAAATAAACAATCCCATTTCGAATAATGTCACTTAAATTGGAAAAACTCCCTTATACATTTATCCTCTGGGGTAGGTGCGTAAAAAAGGAGGTGTGACAAATGATACATCAGCACCTTACTGGACAGACCACTTAGTTAAACCATTTTCAAACTTTTGAACTCCCAAATTACCCCTGAAACTACTGTCCTACCCAATCCCCTTTCAATCTGCACTAAAATCTATCAGCTATAACCAATTCCCTAATCAAACTCAATCAACAACTTAAGCTACTCAGATCAGATCACATAGCATCAAAGTAAAGATCAAGGATTCCATGATTCTGAGCAAAATGACATTGAACTACTAAGGTTACGATTGTCACAGATACATGGGAATAACTAACTACATTCACAATTCCAAATTAAACCTAGAAAAGAGCAAGTGAACACTGTAAATACACGGAACGAAAAATAAACTGAATTCATATGCACAATGATGAACAACAAAGAGCAGGGAGCCAAACATCACACAAAATGAAACCATTTGAACCAATAATACCAGCAACCAATTACAGGACGAGTCACAGTTTTGTACAAGAACATTACGGACACTGACTTTTAAAATTAAACTAAAGGACAAACACATTCAATCGATTCAACAGCCTATGAGATATACCAACGACCAATGATGAAAATTGGACCAGAAAAAGGTCCGGATAGAGGAGGGAGAATTAATTGACAGAAATGAAGAATGACAACGAAACTTAATCCGATAAACAATAACGACAACAAAAAATAAAAGGAAAAAAACAAGAAATACCTCATAATCTACAGACCGAACTCCAATCAGTTCCCATTGAAAATTCGACTTGAAGTTTGAAGCCGAAACGGACCGTAATTGAGTGTTCTCGACTAAGAACACACGACTAAGGTCGGTCACAACCTCAATTTCTTCCTTTCCGGATCGATTCCAAGCCTTGGCTCTTTTAGGGCTCGCCTAGTCGATTTAAGATTCGACAAGTTCTAACACGATTCGAACAAAATTGGGGTGGGATTTGGGACGAGGGTAGCTAGGTGGTTTAGGGGTGTTGATTTGGGATGGTTTAGGTTTGGCGCCGCCACCAGGGAATCTTGTGGCGGCACTAGGGTTCATATCTTCAAACTGACACTCGAAGGGTTCTGGACCGATTTGAGAGAAACTGAGGGTGGAACGGAGACGGGGAGGTTGAGGTGAAGAGACGGTGTAACTTTGGAGGTCATTGGGTGGATTAGGTTTTTTGGCTGAGCTTTGATCTAATATTCGAAGAGATGGGTTGTGATTTGATGGAATCTGTTATGGGTGTTAGGACGGGTAGGTCATGGTGAGCCTAGGGTGTAATTTTCGGATGATTTTGGCCACCGGAACCGCCGTGAGGCGATTTTCGGTGGGCGGAGTACGGTGGTCGAAGGCGGAGGGCTCTGGGTCTGTCTCTGAGGCTTAGAGACGACGAGGAGAGGGGGTTATGAGGGGGCGGGGTATGATTTAGAAATATATACTCGGTAGGAGATTTAATCCTGGCCGTTAGATCAATTAAGATCAACGGCTAGGATCAGGGAGCTTATCAAATACAATGTCGTTTGGTTTAATGAGGGGGCGGGTTGGACCGGGTACATGGATGTTTTGGGCCTGGTTAGTTTAATTTAAAAACGGCCCAGTCCGAATTTCCCTTCTATTTTTGCTCTTTTCTACTTGTTTTCCTTTTCTTCTTTTTCTTTTTAAACTAATTTTTTCAAAATTAAAAACCTAAAAATTCTAAATTAAATTCTAAAAACCAAACTAACTTAAATAATATCGGATTAAGTACAAAATCGCACAGTTAAACATAAAGAATACAAAAATGCATATTTTTTATGATTTTCGATTTATTGCCGAATAATTTATAATTTAACCCTAAAAATCATAAAATAAAATTCTAGAATTATTTTTATATTTTTTATTAATTTAACAAATAAACATGCAAGGACAAATGCAAATAATGACAGAAAATACTATAAAAATTCACAAAATTGCACACAATAAAATAAATCATTTTTGTTTTTGATTTTGTGGGAGTAATTCACATAGGGCAAAAATCACGTGCTCACACCCTGCTCGCGAATCATTCATGCGATGCAGGTACACATAAAAATACATGCTCAAATAGCCAAATTAATAATTTATCGGGGAATAATTATTCAATTAAAAGCCACCTTTTTTTAACAATTTAAGAAAAGAAGTCAAATCCTTTTGAGAATGGATTTATTAATTCGATGTGGTTTAAGCAATTTGAGCTATCAATAAGATTACAAATATTTCAAGTATAGCATGCTTTTGGGTCATAGACTACAAACATAATAGTAGCTACGCACAGACTCTCGTCACCTCGTGCATGCGTAGGCCTCACAAATAGGAGCACATAACCAATTAATTCACCTATGCGGACATTTCCATCTTACAAGATTAGGAAGGAGATTCACCTCGCTCCGAAGTCTATATTTCGATTCAAGAACGCGCTCAAACCTCCAAATTTAGAGCCGGACGATCCAAAACTATTCAAATAGGGTAAGAGCTAGTCAATACATGCTCAAAAGCTCATATTCTAATTATTAAACCAATTTTCCAATCCTAAATGCAAGATTTCTAAAATTCATCCCCGAGCCCACGTGCCCGGATTCCAGAATTTTTTTTGAAGAATATCGTTACCCATAACCTAAGGACAAGAATATATAATTTTTAATTCATTCTCTAACAATTTTCGTGGTTAAATCTTGTTTTTACCAAATTCTAGGTTTTTCATCTAAAACCTTTGATTTTCCTTAATTTTCACATGTTAATCTACCCATAATCTATGTATTTAATTTATGATGTGTAGAAATTACTTACCTCTTTGATGATGACGGAATCCCTCCTCAAATGCTCTCAAAAATCGCCTAAGGCCAAGTGGGAAATGAGGGAAATGGGCTAAGTCTCGGAATAAAAAGCCACAACTCCATATGCAGAAGTCGCATTTGCGACTCCAGGCTTGCAATTGCGATGTCGCATTTGCGACAAAAGCTTCGCAAATGCGAAGCCTAGCCTGCCCTGCCCTGGTCGCATTTGCGACCAAAATCTTCGCAAATACGAATATCACAGCCTCGCAGTTCCCATCCCCCATTTCGCAATTGCGAACTTCCCCCTAGAGCCCAGGCTCGCAAATGCGAGAAGGAACTCGCAAATTCGAGGTCGCATTTGCGACCCACGCATCACAATTGCATCATACCAGTACCAGCACCCATATTCCTTAGCAAATCACTCCGAAGCTATCCTGAATCACACCCGAGCCCCCGGGTCTCCAAACCAAACACCCGAACAAGTCTAAAAACATAATACGGACTTGCTCGAAGCCTCAAATCGCATCAAACAACGCTAGAACCATGAATCGCGCCCCAATCCAAGCTTAATGAACTTTGAAATTTCCAGCTTCTACTTCTGATGTTTAAACCTATCAAATCACGTCCGATTGACCTCGAATTTTGCACACAAGTCATATTTGACATTATGGATCTAGTCAAATTTCCGAAATCGGATTCCGACCCCAATATCAAAAGTCCACTTCCGGTCAAACCTCTCAAAAACCTTCAAATTTCTATCTTTAGCCAAATGACTCTAAAATGACCTATGGACCTTCGAATTCACTTCTATCGCGCTCCCAACTCCAAAATAACCATACGGAGCTATTCACAGACTCGGAATCCCAAACGGACATCGATATTATTGAAATGCACTTCAACCCAAACTTATGAAATTTCTTTCAAAATGCTACTTTCCACAATAGGCGCCAAAACACTCCTGGGTCATCCAAAACCCGATTCGGGCATACGCCCAAGTCCGAATCATCATACGAACCTGCTGGAACCTTCAGACCCTGATTCCGAGGTCGTTTACTCAAGATTCCAATCCTAGTTAATTCTTTCAACTTTAAGCTTCCGAAATGAGAATTCTCTTTCCAAATCAACTCTGAACTTTCCGAAACTTTATTCTGACCACGCATACAAGTCATAATACCTGAAATGAAGTTGTTCATAGCCTCAGACCGCTGAACGACATGCTATAGCTCAAAACGACCAGTCGGGTCATTACATTCTCTCCCCCTTAAATATGCGTTCGTCCTCGAACGTGCTGAAAACTACACTGAAGTAGTCTGAAATTACTGTTTAACACCTCATGCACCTTCCCGCGCTAACACAACTCAGTTGAGCACATTAGCTCGATCAATTCTGAAGATATTTCCTTTTATTCAAGCAAATAGGCCTTAGAGTCCAATTCCAATATCCAGAATTCTATGCTAGGCTTGTTTCCAACATACGCTCATCATATAAATCACTACATGATGTACCCAAACATGACTGCCCAATTTTTCTAAATTCACACCTTGCATCACTTTACTCAGAAAATCACAATAACATTCTCTGATTAAATAAATCGAAATTCCACAAATCTGATGCTCCCGTTGCACCTTATGACCTACTTAGGCCTTGATCTAGCTCTTATAATATCGCCACGACGGAAGAGATGTGTAAAAATTCATAACCAACTGCCGAATTAATAAATCATTTGGGTCTATACTCCTGACGAGAACCTTCACTTCATTCTGAACCGAATAATGGTCTTAACTTCTTAATGTATTTCCTATAATCAAATTGCACTGATCCTAAATCCAATGATCTCGTCTCACCAGTAAGAACTGCTCAAGCAATAATCCACTCTGACATGACCAAAAGTCTCATATGATGCCACAATGTGCCAATAGGCTACAATTAGAATATGATACGAAAAGGAAAATGAACTCTGAAAAGGAATTTCAGTTACCCCGCTTGCGAATCATACATGCGATGCGGGCGCACAACTAATATGAGCTTCCTTCAGAAAATAGGAAACAGAGCACAATAAACAGATATGGGGAACTGTACTGAACATTACATTGTTGCGGCGCGCAACCCGATCCGAGCAATCATAACCATGGCGGCGTGCCACCCGATCCACACAACATAACTACGGCGACTTGCCACCCGATCCAAATAACATACCCATGGCGGTGTGCCACCCGATCCACACATGGAACTCACATAAGGAGATGTACATCAAGCTAAATTTCTCATTACAACAAAATACTTAATATCAGCCATAAACACGCTAAGTGTATAATACCATTCCCTGGGGAGACATATAACGCTATAATCCACAAACTCGAGTGCAACTGAAGTGCGATATATGATCTGAATCTCAAGAGCCATCATGCTCATATAACCTCATCTTTATGCGGAACCTCAACACATAAGAAATTCACCAAGTCGTCTCACAACTCGCACGATGCAATACATCATTACATGAAATAGCTGACAACGAAATAACACCCCCCACTCCCTTCCATAAGGAGCGTATCTGAGATGAACACATCTGGCCTGATATAAAGTCCATCTTCACATTTATCTCAATCCACTAATATCAATTCGATTTGTGATTGCACCAACTAGGCTAATAACCTTTCAAAGGTCCATAATAACTCCCATTTTCTCATTACACATAAGATTAACCCCCATAACCGGAGCGAACCTCCACATTCCATAGCCCAATAAATAGAGTGCCCTCCAGGAATAAATTCTCAAATTAATGATATTACCACAATCCCCATACTTGGTTTAAATCTTTAATCAATCAAGTGACTACATGTCAGACTTATACAAACTTCTTGTGGGACACGCTCCCATAACCTTCCGAAATGAATAACGGATCCGCACATCCAAACCACCGGCCGCACTAACACTGAAAAGCGATCAAGAATCCTTAACCAGGATGCAAAGCCTTTTTCACAAAACACCGATCTCAGGTGATACTGACGACAATATCAACTCACTTTAAATATCGAAACTCCTTTCCTGCTCATCCGAGATCGTGACATCCTTGTCAGCACCAAACCGCAATTTTGATCCTCACTTCAAATTCCATTACACTCACTACACCCAACGTGCAAATAAAAGCTTTTCACTGGACTTACTTCAGGAGAACCATAGCAACACACGGGTAAATTCTCATAACCGTAGTATAGGCAAACATCTAAGTAGTGGTCTAAGCTACCATAGCCCTTTTGGGATCCACCTACACATAATAGGCCATAACAGAAGAATGCTTCTGAATAACATTAATTACGGCGACCGACAAGCCTCATACGTACCGCCACAAATCACATTCATAACTTGATCACGCTGAAGGAACTGACCTTTACCACCAATACGCCAACTCAACTGTGGTTAACTAATATATCTTCCTTTGATTTACCCCGTAATAATAATAACTCCTTTCAACACATAACACACTCCCTCCGCACTCACCCTGAGTGTCCTGGAACCGCGAGACCATGCTATCTCAAATCCCATGAACCATTTCATACCTTTCTTGTGCGCACATTCGCACCCTCAACTGATATGCCCATTCTGCTAATCCTTCTATGAATCCGAAGTCCTTTCTCATCTTTCTCTCAAGTGCTACACTGCAAGTCAAAACATCATAGAACATTCTGGGGCTCCACTCATAAGCTGTTGCAAACGTTTGATTCTTAACTGTACTTATAGGCTCGAAATCATTAGGCACCACACTTTAACTCCTTGAATCCACTAGGGCCGTTGCTGAGAGCCACCCGCTCTGACTTGGCCTGAATATAATCAACTCCATGATTCTTCTAGCCCAAGCATACCCTCTCGATAGAGCACCCGACAGAATCACTCTCAAGTCTGAACATGGGCCAATAAGGCCAACGATAGCACACCTTTAATGACTCTGACTCTTTTGCTCAAGTTACCACTTATGTTCTTTTCCCGTAGCTGAAATAACCCATCAATATGCTAATCACCAAAAACTTCGCAAATAGTTAACCATGCAACCCAATCATAGACGGTGGGAGTCTCCCACTTATCACGAAGCCACTATTACACAACTCTAGAGTTCTCCAGGATTCTTAGTCTCTTGTTGACATAACCTCGCGCAATCAACCACCAAAATTTTCGATATCTTACTGTAGAAACCCCCTTTTTATACTCTGAATCATTAACAACATTCGAACGACCGATCCCTTCGCGTTATAAATAATAGAATTCTTTACAAAATCCATGGAATTCTTTACAAAATCCTCGCCAACCAAGCGACCGCTAACCTGCTCATAGGAATAACCTACCTGTGGAAATCACTTCCCGACATCTTCCAATGCTGCTGCACGGGATACAATCACTATGACATCAATAACCCATCCTAAGTCTGAGCTCACTCTCTAGCTGTACAAGTCCATTCATCCCTCGTGGACATCTCTTAAATGTGCGGAAAAAACCTTCCAATTCAAAGTTATGCTGCATCCTTCTTCCTTTTAAGCAGCTTCTTTTCGTTATATCAAATCTCCTGCCGCATACTAGCCCATACTTCAAATTAATCCGTAGGCACAAACCACCAATCACTAAAATTCCCCCAAATCACTCCAAACTCTTATTAAGGTGCACATTCATCCTACCACAATGCCCATATGCAACTCCGCCACTCTCCCACTTTGGCGGAACTCATCCCTTTAATCGACTACTCAACCCTTGGCCCCTTATACTCGGCCTTCTAGAAATTTTTACCAACCGCCTGACACTTCCCACATATCTATCCTCATCCTTTGCCACTCAGCCACTACCTTAAATAAAAATCTATCTTCGTGGCACTTGAACCCACCATTGCTGCTAACTTTATCATCTTTCTCATAACATCGACATTAGAAACACCAATTCAATCCTGAACTACCGTACCGCGCGATGTCTGACAGCTGCATTTTCAATATTATTTAACAATAGCTTGCCCCAAAGGCGAATTGTAGAAGATCATAACACCGACAAACTTAGTACGTTCAATTGGGACAACGACACCCCACCATAGAAGAAAGCTCCACCACGCTTGCAAATATCAAGTCTCATTACTTCTGCCAGCCCACATCTGACCATCCTTAGTCTGATTGCCTTTCCCCTGCCGGGAATAAAATACCAAATCTCTAAATCGTGCACTGAGTAAACTTCCCATCAAGTCATTCACCGCCCCAACAAGTAGGCAATTGTCCTACCATCATATTAATACTGAGGAATAATAGTTCATAATCATCATGGCAACTTGTGCCTAGCCTCGAAGTTCTAAGAGGTACCGCTACGGGGCTGAAACAGTAACATATTCTCCTATAAAGCGACGATAATAATCCAATCAGCTATACAGGGAGAAATGTCTCGCATCACCTCTGTAGTACCATTAAAATCTTTCAATTCTCGATTTATAACAAGCGGTTCGCGTCGCGTAAGATTGAGTGGGAATGAATTAAAGGCATACGCCTCCAAGGATCAATCGCACGATAAGGAATCAAGAAAGGAAGTACTCTTAACAGTCCTGCAGCGTCCCAAAGATGAGTACAGACGTCTCGGTACCAATCCACGAGACTCTACTAGACTTGCTCATGACACTTGAGGCCCTAGGAACCTAATGCTCTGATAACATGTTGTCACGACCCAAACTCCACTAAGGGTCGTGGTGGCGCCGGACACCTCTGTCAGGCAAGCCAACCAAATTACTTGTTGAAGTTCTCATTTTAACAATCTTGAAAATTAAGCTTTTCCTTCAATCTTTATAAATAAAAAGAAATATAACTGCTTCAATTCGAATTAAATAATAATCAATTAATACAAAATATTTCAAAATCATCCCAGAATCCGGTGTCACAAATGCATGAGCATTTATTAAGGCAGAAATAAAATGCGACATCCGTCCGGAATACAGTGGACAGAAAGTAAATATATTATGCTGGAAAGGGACCATACTAGCTGCGGACCGCCTCGAACAATGAAACTCACCTTGTCCTAGAATCATCCGCGTTGCTACGCCCAATAGGCCACTAACAACACATGAACCTGTGCAACAAAAATGCACAGAAGTGTAGTATGAGTACGAAAATAACGTTTACTCAATGAGTATCCCGTCTAATCTTGAAGAAGTAGAGACGAGATGGTCGACTTCGACACTTACTAGTGGTCCAATAATGATGTCAATAATACATTAAATTGTGGATTTCTATAAACATGATTTTTAATCCAATAGAAGGAAACGAGTAAACAATTAATTCGTTTATAGGAAATTTCCAAAAAAAAAAATCATTATTTATCCAAATATTTTCAAGCGATGAAGAGGCAATAACAACTTTAATAAGTTCAAGGCAACAATACCATCATGCGCAAATAATCACCGTGGGACGTACGACCCGATCCAACATAAAAGTAAATTGTGCACTGCCGAGGGTCGAACCATAGATGCATCTATTACCTCGCTCGTGAACTATCCATGCGACGCGGTCAACATAAAATAAACAATCACCCTGCTCGCGAATCATTCATGCGATGCAGGTACACATAAAAATACATGCTCAAATAGCCAAATTAAGAATTTAACGGGGAATAATTATTCAATTAAAAGCCACCTTCTTTTTTTTAACAATTTAAGAAAAGAAGTCAAATCCTTTTGAGAATGGATTTATTAATTCGATGTGGTTTAAGCAATTCGAGCTATTAATAAGATTACAAATATTCCAAGTATAGCATGCTTTTGGGTCCTAGACTACTCGGACTTAAACATAATAGTAGCTACACACGGACTCTCGTCACCTCGTACGTGTGTAGCCCCCACAAATAGGAGCACATAATCAATTAATTCAGCTATGGGGACATTTCCCACTTACAAGGTTAGGAAGGAGACTCACCTCGCTCCGAAGTCTATATTTCGATTCAAGAACGCGCTCAAACCTCCAAATTTGGAGCCGGATAATCCAAAACTATTCAAATAGGGTAAGAGCTAGTCAATACATGCTCAAAGGTTCATTTTCTAATTATTAAACCAATTTCCCAATCCTAAATACAAGATTCCTAAAATTCATCCCCGGGCCCACGTGCCTGGATTCTAGAATTTTATTGAAGAATATTGTTACCCATAACCTATGGATCAAGAATATATGATTTTTACTCCATTCCCTAACAATTTTCGTGGTTAAATCTTATTTTTACCAAATTCTAGTTTTTTCATCTAAAACCCTTGATTTTATTTAATTTTCACATGTTAATCTACCCATAATCTATGTATTTAACTTATGATGTGTAGAGATTACTTACCTCTTTGATGATGACGGAATCCCTCCTCAAATGCTCTCAGAAATCGCCTAAGGCCAAGTGGGAAATGAGGGAAATGGGCTAAGTCTCGGAATAAAAAGCCACAGCTCCATATGCAGAAGTCGCATTTGCGACTCCAGGCTTGCAATTGCGATGTCGCATTTGCGACAAAAGCTTCGCAAATGCGAAGCCTAGCCTGCCCTGCCCTGGTCGCATTTGCGACAAAAATCTTCGCAAATGCAAAGATCACAGCCTCGCAATTCCCATCCCCCATTTCGCAATTGCGAACTTTCCCCTTAGTGCCGAGGCTCGCAAATGTGAGAAGGAACTCACAAATGCGAGGTCGCATTCGCGACCCATGCATCGCAATTGCGATCATACCAGTACCAGCAGCCATATTCCTTAGCTAATCACTCTAAAGCTATCCCGAATCACTCCCGAGCCCCCGAGACTACATACCAAACACCTGCACAAGTCTAAAAACACAATACGGACTTGCTCGAAACTTCAAATCACATCAAACAACGCTAGAACCATGAATCGCGCCACAATCCAAGCTTTATGAAATTTGAAATTTCCAGCTTCTACTTCTGATGTTTAAACCTATCAAATCACATTCGATTGACTTCGAATTTTGCACACAAGTCATATTTGACTTTACGGACCTAGACAAATTTCCTAAATAAGATTCTGACCCCGATATTAAAAGTCCACTTCCTGTCAAACCTCTCAAAAACCTTTAAATTTCTTTCTTTAGCCAATGACTCCAAAATGACCTACGGACCTCCGAATTCACTTCTGATCACTCTCCCAACTCCACAATCATAATACGGAGCTATTCACAGACTCACAATCCCAAACGGATATCGATATCACTGAAATGCACTTCAACCCAAACTTATGAATAAAATTTCAAAATGCTACTTTCCATAATAGGCGCCAAAATTCTCCTGGGTCATCCAAAACCCGATTCAGGCATACGCCCAAGTCCGAAATCATCATACGAACCAAAATTTGGGCATTACACCAAAATTCCGAGGTCGTTTACTCAAGATTCCAATCCTAGTTAATTCTTTCAACTTTAAGCTTCCGAAATGAGAATTCTCTTTCCAAATCAACTCTGAACTTCTCGAAACTTAATTCCGACCATGCGTACAAGTCATAATACTTGAAATGAAGTTGTTCATGGCCTCAGACTGCTGAACGATGTGCTAGAGATCAAAAACGATCGATCGGGTCATTACAAATGCATACTAAATAAACACAACTGATTGATGGCCCTTCAATCAACAAAAATCACAATATAGTTGAACAAATAGAGAAATTATTAAGGAAAATCTATAGTAATAAATTAGAAATTCATCCTCTAAGAGGTTCCATCGAAACTCTTGTCACGACCAATTTTCAAAATAGATCGTAATGGCGCCCAACGCCATTGCCAGGAAAGCCAATGCAGAAATATAAATAAATTCTCATTTTTACTTTTACCAAAATAGGTGCAGAAATTTAGGTTCAAATCAAACCAAGAATAAACATTAATATGCCAAAAATAGTTATACAACTCCTAAAATAATAGTCTACTAACGTGTGTGCCAAGACCTGGTGTCACAAGTAATGGCTGACTAGTAGAATGTACAAAAGAATAAAACTATCCTACTGCCCGAGATAGATTAGACAGCAAAAACAAAGGAAGACTCTATAAAGCTGCTGAACGACACCGGAAGGGAGCAGCTCACCGTAGAAGTCTCGAACTATGAATCAGGGGCGCGCACCAGACTGATAGCAAGATATACCTGTGTCAGATGCTATACAATTAAGTACAGAAGTGTAGTATGAGTACATAAACAATATGTATCCAGTAAGTATCCCGTCTAATCTCGAAGAAGTAGAGACGAGAGGTCGACTTGGCACTTAATAGGGTTAAAGAATATGATAAAGTGTTCTACAAGGCATGGTAGTCACAAATAATCAACAGTTTTTAGCAAGAGGTAGTAAGTCATGTCCTCAATAATTTTACAGTACACATTTCAAGTATTTAGCAGAACAAGTCATGGATAATATATATATATATATATATATATATATATATATATATATATATATATATATATATATATATATATATATATATATATATATATATATAACATGCGCACATTATGCCCAGGTCGATGGCCCGATCCAACAGAAAATAAATTGTGCACTGCCAAAGGGTCGAAAGGCGCGAACCATAGATGCATCTATTTCTACCGAGGTGATCGGCCCGATCCACAAATGTCAATTAATATCAAGAAACACATGAATGGGCATTTATTTCCAAGTAAATTCATACAAGTGTCCAACAAGTGTACACATTCGCTTATATTCCTTTCCAATCTCTAGCATATCCTAAGTGATCACATTAGCAAGAAAATATAGAGACATTCACAAATATAGCATGATACGAATCCTAGACTACTCGAACAATTAATATAATACTAGCTACGCACGGAATCTCGTCACCTAGTGTGTACGTAGCCCATGCATTTAGTAGAAATTACTCAATTATTACACCTATGGGGACAATTCCTTCTTACAAGGTTAGAAATGAGATGCACCTCGCTCCAAAGTGCACTTCCAATACCATAAACGAGTCCAAACCCCCAATTCGGAGTCGAACGATCCAAAACTAGTTAAATGAGGTAGGAAATAATCAATATAAGTTCACAAGATTGTATTCTAGCTATTTAAGCAATTTCCCAACCCTTACCACAAGTTTCTTAAAACCCGACCCCGGGCCCACGTGCCTGAATTCCGAAATTGTTTTAAGGAAGTTGTTCTCTATAACCTAAGGATCAATAATATATAATTTCTAACTCATTTCATAACAAATTTCATGGTAAAATCTAAGTTTTATTTAAACCCTAGGTCCAGATCTAACCCCTTGATTTTCTCCAAATCTTTAGGTGTTAATCTACCCAAAACTCGAGTGTTAAACTTAGAAATAAGGGGGATGAACGTACCTCACAATGCTATGTGAAAATCTCTTCTCAAGAGCTCCAAAATCGCTTAATACCCGTGTGCCAAATGGTCAAAAAGGGCTGGAGCTCGAATTAAATAAAGCTCACTGCCTTAGCAGTTTCCATTTCTACGATCAGGGGACCGCATCTGCAGTCCTGCATCTGCGAGAAAGGCACGCATCTACGGAATTGACTAAAAGGGTTGCGACTAATTCTGCAGTCTTGAAGCCGCATCTGCGTAGCCGCTTCTATGGTTTGGCCTGGCCAGCTCTGGGATGCATCTACGAGGCTACGACCGCTTCTGCGGTCTCGCACCTGCGGTCAACCAACCGCAGGTGCGGTTATGACAGAAGCAGATGCTTCACCACTTCTCCAAATTCCCAACTTCACTCGAGCCTCATCTGTTTGACGCTCAGTGCTCATGAGCCCCGCCCGAACATACCGATAAGTCTTAAATCATGAGACAGACCTACTCGAACCTTCGGAATGCCCAAAACAACGCTAAATCTAAGAATCATCCCCTAAAACCAAATCAATCTAACTTATGAACTTCAAGTTCTTAATTTTCCTCTAACGAGCCGAAACGCACTAAAACTACTCGGATTGACACCAAATTTTTTGGGCAATGTTTAAATGTTATACCGGACCTGTACCGGGCTTCGGAACCAATATAATCAATTACTAATTTGTTTCTTTAAATCCTTAATATTTCAGATTAATAATTTTTAATAAAAATTCATTAATCGGGCTAGGGACCTCGGAATTCGATTCCGGGTATACGCCTAGGTCCCATATTTTTCTACGGACCCTCCGGGACCGTCAAAACACGACTCTGAGTCCGTTTGCTTAAAATGTTGACCAAAGTCAAACTTAGCCTTTTAAAGAAATCCTAGGAATCAAATGAGCATATTTCAATCCAAACTCTTCCAAATCCCGAACCAACCATCCCCGCAAGTCGTAAATTAGTCAAAGCATGTGTGGAAAGTTTTATTTAAGGGAACGAGGTTCTAAAAAGCAAAACGAACAGTCTGGTCGTTACATTCTCCACCTCTTAAACAAACGTTTGTCCTCGAACGGACATAGAAAAGTACTTGAGCTGTTGAATAAATGTGGATATCTACTCTGCATGTCCTCCTCGGATTCCCAGGTCTCCTCCTCGACTGGTTGGCCCCTCCACTGGACCATCACCGCATAAATTCTCTTGGACCTCAACTGGAGATCCTGTCTATCAATAATGGCAATCGTCTCCTCCTCATAACCCAAACTCTCATCCAGCTAAATAGTACTGAAGTCTAACACAACGGACAAGTCGGCATGATACTTCTGAAGAATCGATACATGAAAAACCGGATGAACTCCCGATTACCTGGGGGTAAAACAAGCTCGTAAGCGACCTCCCCAACTCGTCTCAACACCTCAAAGGGACCAATAAACCTTGGGCTTAAATTGCCCTTCTTTTCGAACCTCATAATACCCGTCATTGGCGAGACCTTCAAGAGAACCTTCTTGCCAACCATGAAGGATACATCACGCGCATTCTGATCCGCATAACTCTTCTGTCGAGACTAAGCTGTGTGAAGCCTCTCCTGAATCAACTTTACCTTGTCCAAGGCATCTTGCACCAAATCTGTACCATATAAATTAGCCTCACCTGCCTTAAACCACCCGATAGGATAACGACAACGTCTACCGTATAAAACCTCAAACGGGACCATCTCAATGCTGGACTGATAGTTGTTGTTGTACGCAAACTCCGCCAAAGGCAAGAACTAATCCCACTGCCCTCCAAAATCAATCACACATGCTCTAAGCATGCCCTCCAAGATCTGAACTATCTGCTTCGACTGCCCGTCGGTCGGTGGATGATATGCTGTGCTAAGCTCCACGCAAGTCCCCAACTCACCTTGCACCGCTCTCCAGAAGTGGGAAGTGAACTGATGGCCTCTATCTGATATAATGGAAATAGGCACATCATGCAACTGAACTATCTCCCGAATGTAAATCTGAGCCAACCTCTCTGAAGTGTAAGTAGTCACAACGTATATAAAGTGTGCCCACTTGGTCAACCTATCCATAATGACCCACACTGTATCAAACTTCTGCAAGGTCCGGGGCAACCCAACTACGAAGTCCATAGTAATGCGCTCCCACTTCCACTCTGGTATGGGCATCTGCTGAAGTAGGCCACCCGACCTCTGATGTTCATACTTGACCTGCTGGCAATTCAAACACCTAGCCATATGCTCCACTATGTCTTTCTTCATCCTCCGCCACCAATAATGCTGCCTCAAGTCATGATAAATCTTCGTAGCTCCCGGATGAATGGAATACCACAAACTATGTGCCTTTTCTAGTATCCTCTCCCTCAGACCATCAACATTAGGAACACATAGACGACCCTGGATCCGCAAAATACCATCCCCGCCAATTGATACCTCCTTGGCAACTCCCTAAAGCACCATCTCTCTTAGAACTGCCAGATGTGGATCATCAAACTGCCCCAATAATGAAGATTGAGCAACCACACATGCAAGAACCCGGTTGGGCTCCGAAATGTCCAACCTCACAAGTCTGTTAGCCAAGGACTGAATGTCCAAAGCTAGTGGCATCTCCTCTACTGGAATAAATGCCAAGCTACCCATACTCTCTACCTTTCTGCTTAAGGCATCCGCTACTATATTCGCCTTGCCCGGATGATAAAGATGGTGATGTCATATTCCTTCAGTAACTCAAGCCACTTGTGCTGCCTCAAATTAAGATCCCTCTGCTTGAACAAATGCTGTAAACTGCGATGATCACTATAAACCTCACATGACACCCCATATAGATAATGCCTCCATATCTTAAGAGCATGAACATTGTGGCCAACTCTAGATCGTGCACGGGATAATTCTTCTCATGAACCTTCAACTAACGCGAAGTATATGAAATAACTCGCCCTCCTTGCATCAATACACATCCCAAGCCAACGCGTGAAGCGTTGTAATATACCATATACATCCCTGAACCGAAAGGCAATACAAGAATCGGTGTCGTAGTCAAAGCTGTCTTGAGCTTCTGAAAGCTCTGCTCGCAATTATCGGACCAATGGAAAGGATCACCCTTCTGGGTCAATCTAGTCAAAGGTGATGCGATAGATGAAAAGCCCAGCACGGATCATCTGTAATAACCTGCTAACCCTAGGAAACTCCTGATCTCGATCACTGAAGTAGGGCATGGCCAACTCTGAACTGCCTCAATCTTCTTGGGATCCACCTTAATACCCTCTCCTGACATAACATGCCCCAATAATGCCACTGACTCTAGCCAAACCTCACACTTGGAGAACTTAGCATATAGTTTCTGCTCTCGCAAGGTTTGAAGCACTACTCTCAAATGTTGCTCGTGCTCCCCCAAGCTACGTGAGTATATCAAGATGTCATCAATGAAGACTATGACAAAGGAATCAATATAAGGCATGAACACCATGTTCATCAAGTCCATAAATGTTGTTGGTGCATTAGTCAAGCCAAAGGACATCACCAGTAACTCAAAATGGCCATATCTAGTCTGGAATGTAGTCTTCGGGACATTCGAGTCCCGAATCTTCAAGTCATGGTAACCCGACCTCAAGTTGATATTAGAGAACACCCTATCACCCTGCAACTAGTCGAACACATCATCGATACGAGGCAACGGATACTTGTTCTTGATGGTGACTTTATTCAACTGGCAATAATAAATGCATTTCCGCATAGTCTCATCCTTCTTCTTCACAAATAACACTGGTGCACCCCAAGGTGATACACTAGGCCTAACCAACCCCTTTGCTAACAACTCCTCAAGCTACTCCTTCAACTCCTTCAACTCTTTTGGAGCCATATGGTACAGTGGAATAGATATAGGCTAGGTGTCTAGAGACAAATCAATACAAAAATCAATATCACGATTCGGTGGCATGCCAGGAAGATCAAAAGGGAACACATCAGCAAACTCTTGAACTACTGGAACTGAATCACTCGTCGGAGACTCTGTGGTGGTGTCCTAAACATAAGCCAAATACGCCAAACACCCTTTCTCGACCATATGTCGAGCCTTGGGGAAAGAGATAACTCGACTAGATGTATCAACAATGGAGCCCTTCCACTCCAACCCTAGCGACCCTGGAATCGCTAAAGTAACAGTCTTGGCATGGCAATCCAGGACAGTGTGATACGGAGATAACCAATCCATGCTTGGGATGACCTCAAAATTGATCATATCAAGTAATAGGAGATCTTCTCTAGTCTCGAAACCACAGAATGTGACCACACAGGATTGCTAGATCCGATCCATAACAACAGAATCGCCCACAGGAGTGAACACATAAACAAGAGTGCCCAAGGGCTCAGGAGAAATGACCAGGTAACGAGCAAACAAAGATGATACATATGATAATTAGACCCTAGATCAAACAATACCGAAACATCTCTGCCGCAAACGGAAATAATACCTATGATGACGACATCTGACGCCAATGCATCTGGCCTAGCCGAAAGGGCATAGAATCAGCGCCGATTGGCTGGCTTCCACCTGACAGAGCGGTAGTTGGCTAACCTCTCCCTGCCTGACCTCCACTTCTAGGATAGAATGTACCAGTCTACACTTCACCTCTAGGTGGCGGGGTAGCCGGTGCTGAAATCATAGGCTGCTGACCCTGCTGTACTACCTTTGCCCTGAAGCCTGGGGCAGTATCTTCTCATATGACCAAGGTCCCCTCACTTGAAACAACCCACAGTGAGGCAACCTACTGCCTTAATAGCTAACCCTGATGGCTTGTAAACCCACTAGAAGAAGCCTAAATAGTTGGTGGACAGTATGAACTCTCTGGCATAGCACTGAAATAAGAACCAGAAGAACCTTAAGGACCTGAATAACCACCGAAGGAACCCTGAATAATTGGTGGGCGATAAGCACTCTCTGACATAGCACTGAAATAGGGACGCGCTGGAGCACCCCGAGTAGGTGGTGGTACTGAATATGGGGGCCTGCTGGGCTGCCCCCTCCCAAACTGACCTCTACCCCTAGTTGGGGCACCTCTGAACTCCCCGGAGAACCTAGCCCTCTTATCCTGCTGCATCTACTCCCTACCCCTCAAACCTTAGCCCTAAATCCTCCGAGCAATCTCCACTACCAACTGATAAGGATTCCCCATCTCCACCTCTCGGGCCATGTTGGCCCTGGTGCCAGAATACAACCCTGCAACAAGACTCTGCACCCTCTCTGCGTCAGTAGAAAGTATCTTCAATGCATGGCTGGGTAGCTTAGAAAACCTCACCTCATAATCGGTTACAGACATCTGACCTTGCTCAAGCAGCTCAAACTGATACCGCAGCTCTTCCCTCTCAGATGGTGGAATATACCTGTCCAGAAACAACTGCATGAACTGGATCCAAATGATAAGAGGAGAACCTGTTGGTCTTCCCAGAACATAATGCCACCATCTGCGGGCCATGCCCTCTAGCTGAAAAGTAGTGAACTCAACCCCATGCGACTCCAATATCCTCATGTTGTGCAGTCTGTCCCGGCACCTATCAATAAAGTCCTGAGAATTCTCATGGCTCTCATCCCCAAAGAGAGGAGGGTGAAGTCTAGTCCATCTATCCAACAACTTCTGCGGGTCACCATCCGTAGCTGGTCTGAGCTCGGGTATCACTACAGCAACTAGCCCAGCCCTATCTATAGGTAGTGCACCCGGAGTTTGATACACTACAGTTGCATGACTGTGAGCCTGAGCAGTAGGGGTCTGTGCTCCCCCTCCCACCTGTGATGTAGCTGGATCTGCTAGAAATAAACCAGCTTGAGTCATGGTGTCCATGAATCTTAGCATACGACCCATGACCTCCTGGAATCCCGGTGTTATCATAAAGTTTATCGGGGTAGGCTCAGAAGTGGGCACCTCGCCCTGCTCCTCGATGATAGGATCTCCTACAGGATCTACCGGTGGTACTACTTGGATAACTCTAGGATGCCCTCGTCCCCTACCTCGGGTCGGTGCCCTCCCCCGGCTTCTGCCTGGACCTCTCACAACGGGGGGAGCAGCTCATCTTGGGTCTGGAACATCAGTCGTGTGTGTCCTCACCATCTGTGAAAGATTAGAAGAGGGAAATTTAATATACCAACCCTATAGCCTCTCAAAGATAAATACAGACGTCTCCGTACAGATCCGCAACACTCTATTAGGTTTTCCCGTGACTTGTGAGACCTATGTGAACCTAGTGCTCTGATAACCATGTTGGCACGACCCATTTCCAAAATAGATCGTAATGGCGCCCAACGCCATGTCAGGCAAGCCAACGCGGAAATATAATTAAATTCTCATTTTTACTTTTACCAAAATAGGTGCAGCAATTCATTAGGTTAAAATCAAACCAAAAATAAACAGTAATATGCCAAAAATAGTTATACAACTCCCAAAATAATAGTCTACTAACGTGTGTGCCAAGACCTTGTGTCACAAGTAATAGTCGACTAGTAGAATGTACAAAATATTAAAACTATCTTACTGCCTGGGATAGATTAGAAAACAAAAGCAAAGGAAGACTCCATCAAGCTGCTGAACGACACAGGAAGGGAGCAGCTCACCGTAGAGGTCTCGAACTATGAATCAGGGGCGCGCACCAGACGGATAGCCATATACACCTGCCTCAGATCCTGTACAATTAAGTACAGAAGTGTAGTATGAGTACATAAACAATATGTGGCCAATAAGTATCTCGTCTAATCTCGAAGAAGTAGAGACGAGAGATCGACTTGACACTTACTAGGGTCAAATAAGATGATAAAGTGCTCTGCTAGGCATGGTAGTCACAAATAATCAACAGTTTGTAGCAAGAGGTAATAAGTCATGTCCTCAACAATTTTACAGTTAACCGTACACATTTCAAGTATTTAGAAGAACAAGTAATGGATAAGATTTCAAATATATATATATATATATATATATATATATATATATATATATATAACATGCGCACACTATGCCGAGGTCAACGGCTCGATCCAATAGAAAATAAATTGTGCACTTCCAGAGGGTCGAATGGCGCGAACCATAGATGCATCTATTTCTACCGAGGCGATTGGCCTGCTGCACAAATATCAATTAATATCAAGAAACACATGAAAGAACATTTATTTCCAAGTAAATTCATACAAGTGTCCAACAAGCGTATACATTCTCTTATATTCCTTTCCAAATCTCTAGCATATCCTAAGTGATCACATTAGCAAGAAAATATAGAGACATTCACAAGTATAGCATGATACGGGTCCTAGACTACCCAAACAATTAACATAATAGTAGCTACACATGGACTCTCGTCACCTAGTGCGTACGTAGCCCCCGCATTTAGTAGAAATTACTCAATTATTACACATATGGGGACAATTCCCTCTTACAAGGTTAGAAAGGAGACTCACCTCGCTCCAAAGTGCACTTCCAATACCAAGAACGAGCCTAAACCCTCAATTCAGAGCTGAACGATCCAAAACTAGTTAAATGAGGTAGGAACTAATCAATATAAGTTCACAAGATTATATTCTAGGTATTTAAGCAATTTCCCAACCCTTACCACAAGTTTCATAAAACCCGACACCGGGCCCATGTGCCTGAATTCTGAAATTTTTCGAAGGAAGTTTTTCTCTATAACCTAAGGATCAATAATATATAATTTCTAACTCATTTCATAACAAATTTCTAAGTTTTATTTAAACCCTAGGTCTAGCTCTAACCCCTTGATTTTCTCCAAATCTTTAGGTGCTAATCTACCCAAAACTCAAGTGTTAAACATAGAAATAAGGGGGATGAACTTAACTCATGATGCTATGTGAAAATCCTTTCTCAAGAGCTCCAAAATCGCTCAATACACATGTGCCAAATGGTCAAAAAGGGCTTGAGCTAGAATTAAATGAAGCTCACTGCCTCAGCATTTTCCGCTTTAGCAGTCAAGGAACTGCATCTGTGAGAAAGGAACGCATCTATAGAATTGACTAAAATGGTTAGCACCGCTTCTGCGGTCTTTAAGCCGCATCTGTATAGCCGCTTCTACGGCTAAGGAGCCGTTTTTGTGGTTTGGCCTGGCCAGCTCTGGGCCGCATATGCGAGGCTATGACCGCTTCTGCGGTCTCACACTTACATTCGACCAACCGCAGGTACGGTTATGACAGAAGTAGATGTTTCAGCACTTCTCCAAATTCCCAACTTCACTCGAGCCTCGTCCATTTGACGCTCGGGGATCCCGAGCCCCGCTCGAACATACCGACAAGTCTGAATACATGAGACGGACCTACTCAAACCTTTGGAATGCCCGAAACAATGCTAAACTTGAGAATCAACCCCTAAAACCAAATGAATCAAACTTATGAACTTCAAGTTCTTAATTTTCCTCTAACGAGCCGAAACGCACTTAAACTACTCGGATTGACACCAAATTTTTCGGGCAATGCTTAAATGTTATACCGGACCTATACCTTGCTTTGAAACCAACATACGAGCCTGATACCCGTGGAATCAATCATTAATTAGTTTATTTAAATCTTTAATATTTCAGATTAACAATTTTTAATAAAAGTTCATTACTCAGGCTAGGGACCTCAGAATTCGATTCCAAGCATACGCCCTGGTCCCATATTTTCCTACGGACCCTTCGGGGCCGTCAAAATACGAATTCAGGTCCGTTTTCTCAAAATATTGACCAAAGTCAAACTTAACCTTTTAAGGAAATCATATAGAATCAAATAAGCATATTTCAATCCAAACTCTTCCAAATCCATAACCAACCATCCCCGTAGGTCGTAAATTAGTCAAAGCAAGCACGGGAAGTTTTATTTAAGGGAACGGGTTTCTAAAAAGTAAAACGACCAGTTGGGTTGTTACAACCCTAGATTACATGTTTAGCTACGCATAATCGTTTGCACAATCACAATAGTAGAATTCATTATTAATGATCAAAACAAGAGGAAGAAAGGTAAAACTCTATGCTGAATCTTCCGACTTGCCTCTTGCCTCTTCTTGCCTTCAATAATCCTTCAAAAACCTTGATACCCCTTCTTTGGGCGACCTGGGCTTCTTATATATTAAGGAGAGTTTCCCCGGAGTTACGGAATTACCCCTAAAAATAATTTTCCTCGAGGTAACGAGCACGGCCCTGCTTGGGCCACACATATCATGTTCTATTTTGCCTGACGAGCGTGGCTGGAGCGCGTCCGTGCTTGGCCCACACTCATTAAGTTCAGTTGTTTTCTATTTTTTCCCTTCATCTTTCAAGTGCATTCACCTCCGATCAGCTTTCCTTGCTCCAAATTAGCTCCAAACGCTGCTCAATGTCCTCCTAATCAAGACTTGCTCCTGCAAAGCACAAAATTCATAATTTGAGCCATTTGTTGTCATTTAGCCTTCATATAACAATAAAGCATAGCTAAGTTGAGGCGTATATTGTCGCTAAACTACATGAATATAGCATATTATCAAGACCCTACACTTAAACCATTGCTCGTCCCCGAGCAACTAACCATACTCTACAGAGGTTCCTCACTAAGAAACTTCTCTAACGTACCACACCAAGAACGTACTACAAAGATTGAGTCCAGCAGTGTAACATCTTTGCCTCAAGAGTTGACTCTCACATGCCGCGCAATATTCCTAACTTACTCACTTACTATACACAGAGATCAAGATGTACCTTTCCTTCATGAATTAAGTGCCCTCACATAGCAAATGAGAGTAGTTCCACAAGCAATAAACATCCAGAACAATTAGGAACCCAAATAGATAAAATTCACTCACTCTTAGAAAGAACATTCATATGCCACAAAAGATGCACCATAGGCTTGCCCGTAGTGTACTACTCTACTAATCTAGCCCATTTAGTCTAGGATCAAATAGGACTTTATTTGGTTGTAATGTAGGCTTAGGGACGGGTAGGATACATTTGGATATAAGAGTAACTACACATCTCTAAGCACTTTAGAAAATATAATTTCACATTCATAACCCCACACTTGTGTCAAACCAAGGCTCCACCTTTTACATCAATATATATTAACTCCCTGCTTCTTTAAGTGCACTTAATCAAGAGCCACTATTTATCAAAGACTATATTATTATTTTTGTTTTCCCAACAATGTAACTATTTTCTTCTTTTCTTTTCTTTTTTCTTTTTTTTTCAATTCAAGTGGCTCTTGCTTATTCAAAACTGTGCACCTTTCTCCTGATTTCATTAGTTCCACTCAAAATCCAAACTAACCACCCCATACTTTAATGTTTACCAGTTCATCACAATTCAAGTGCTTACGGGAGATGAAATGGTTCAAACAAATGATTCATTCAAACAATTGGGTGAGGCTTGTAATGTGGTTGCCAAGGAAACATGATTACATGCTCAAAGGGGTTAACTACGGTACATAAAAATTTGGCGGGTAAAATATACATATCTGGTTCAACAAAAAAATGCCTATATCACTTCCAAGATTGAATAAAACTATTGTTTCGTTTTGCAAACACACAGGGCAAGTTCTAAGTATCAAATGCATTGCACAGAATACAATAAATCTCACACACACATGGCGCATGACTCAATCCAGATTGGCTTATCAAAACACTCTAGTTTGAGTATTTAAGTCAAGTTAATAACATACAATTTAAGGCACTCTAACAAGAATCAACAACTGAGACTAAGCGTCACACTAAAGTGTCTATTTTATTCAAGGCGTAACAATGTTAAGAGATTCTTTTTCCATCTCAGCTCATAGCCCATAAGTACCTAAAAAATAACCAAAAAATAACTACACCCGGTTCAACCAAAACCCTTGAAAAAGAACTGCGGTCCAAAGAAAAACCAAGGGGGAATTGATACAAAACCTATAAAAGAAAATCTTTTCTTCTCTTTTTCTTATTTTTTTTATATATCAACTTAGACCCTTAAGAAACCCGTCGAGTCATATCCATCGAGTCGAATCACATATTTAGACAACTAACTAACAACAAAAATTAAACTAACCAAAGACCAAAATCAAACTATGTTCCTACATATGTATATCACACAAACGAAGCATCCCCACCACACACTTAAAAAGACGGCATGTCCTCGTGTCATACAAAATAAATAAATGTGAGGTAAAGGAACTTCCCTGACAGATCAGTCTTTATCGGAGACAGTGCTAGGGTCAAGGTGACACGTCCCACCCAAAGCACGCGGTCAGCCCATGATTTTCTTTTCTGATTTAGCATTCTGGGTGGCCAAAGCATCAACTCGTGTCCCCAAGGTTGTGACTGTGGTACGCATCCTTCCATATCCTGCTCTAAGGCTGCTAACTGATTAACCAATCCCAGATGGTCTTGCAGCTTCTGCAACATTCTTATGGGAGGGAGACTCGGCTCCCGCTTCCTCCTGCTCATCCTCTTCCTCCTCAGGTGCATCTGAGTCATCACTATCATCACCACCAGGTGCTACAGGCTCTTTCCTAGTAATTACCTTATCTGCTCAAAACGTTGCCTCTCTCGGCACTTTTCCATCCACACTCAAGTATTCTAGCATCCCTACTGCCCGGAATAGCCTAGTGACTAGGGAAGGAAAGAAGAAACCATATCTCTTCACCGAACAATGAGTAAGCATCTCCTCATGAATAAGCTTGGCCACGTCAAAATTGTGACCATTCATAAAACACCAAATCAATGCAGCTTGAGGAACATTCACTTTCGTGGTGTTGGAGAACAGGAGCAGACGGTTGTTAATGACATACAACCAACACTTCCCTTCAAAGGTTAGTACCGCTGAATGGAACTTATGCCTATGTTTCATCCATACAATCTCCTTGCCAGGCATACAAATTGTTTCAAAGAATAACTCCCACTGAGTGTTTTTTCTGCCATAGGCTTCATAATAATCCTCCATCTCTACCACAGGTGCGGGCAACCGGTATATTCTCTGAATAGCCTCAACAGAGGCATCCACAGACTTCTTGCACACTGTTACCATACCATTCACATGTTCTTTAATGTTAGCATAGAACTCGCGCACAACCATCAAATTCCCATCATCCGGTTCTTTAAAGAACATTTCTAGCCCACGCCTGACCAGCTCATTGTACAAGTTGGGACAGCCATATTGAAGCTACCCCATATCCATGCCCCTCTCCGGTATTGGTTTCTTGGGTGCCTTATCAGCAAAACGGTCCTGAGATGCGGCGGAGATGAACCTGTTACTATCATAAAGACGAGCAGAAGCTGAAGCGCGCGCTCTGAAGGATCCAGCTTGGCTGCTGGATGAAGCAACAGTGGGTCGGTGTTTCTTGGAAATGTGTCATAGTACCTAAAATCAAGAACATCATTAGCGAAACACAAGAGATGTGAACCAAAGGAGGTTACTCAGACTTCATCCGCCAATTGGTCACAATTAACATTAACAACTCACTGAGGCATTTTAACAAACATTTTGTATGCACCATTTACTGGAGTCCCCGATTAACAAATTTATAAGCCAAAATCCACCACAATTGCCCCAATGTCACCCACATATGTTAAGAGATACATTTACAACAGCCTTAACAAACCCACTAGCATACAAGAGCACACTACAAAAAACAAAAAATCTACTAAAGAAAAGAATGAAAAACTACTACCTCACCAAGAACTCAACTATCCCAACAAAAATCGAAACAATGGATCTTACCTGGTAGAGATGTGGTTAGGGTAGGTGAAGAGACTGTTAAACGAGAGAAGAGAGCGGATTGTGTGAGGTTTGATCATGAATGGGGAGTATGAGGGTTGGGGTTCTTTGGGAAGAAATAGAGAAGTTGGGTGTTTTGATTTGGGAGTAAGGGTTTAGGTTTGGGCGTGAGTAGAATAAAAGAGGGAGATATATATCAGGTTGGGCAGGATAAGTTAGTATATTTAAATTAAAAGAACAAAACAATTAATAAAAAGAAGTAAATAAAATAAATTAGCTTAAACTCAAGTGGCAAGCGGAACAGTACAAGCACGGTCCAAGCGTGATTATAGCGCAGCCGTGCTTGTTAAACAGAATACTTTGCCATATGTGCGGTATGAGCATGGTCCAACCGCGGATGTGTTCTTAGGGAAAAAATTGAGGCAGAATACTACTCGTTTTGCACGATCTGAGCGCGGCCGCGGTCTTGTGCCTCGAGATTTCTCAAATTTTTACCTATTCCTTCAGCGTCTGATGGACTTATCTCTCGCCCAAGCTCACCTGCACTGGTTAGGACTTACAAAAATCAAAATAACAAGTTCTAACTATACTAAAATCATTACGCATTAGGTTGCCTCCCAACGAGTGCCTTAGTTAATGTCATGGCACAACAAATACAACAAATCAATGGGTTGTCTCCCATGAAGCGCCTTATTTAACGTCGCGGCACGACATAGATAAGCACAATTATGGTGCGCTCAAATTTGGAGGCTCGATCGAATGGGTCACTGACACTTTCTTTGCTTCCTCCATGCCTACATAATGTTTTAGTCTATGACCATTGACTCTAAATGTGCGAGATTCATTACTTGCAGCAATCTATGATGCTCCCATGGGGTGAACTTCAACAATATGAAAAGGACCTGACCATCGTGATTTCAATTTGCCCAGAAACAACCTCAGACACAAGTTGTATAGCAATACCGTATCTCCAAGTTTAAAATTCTGCTCAATAATATTTATGTCATGTATCATCTTCATTCTCTCCTTGTATAATCTTGTTCTCTCAAAACTGTGATATCTGAAGTCATCCAACTCATGCAATTTTGTTACTCTGCTTGTCTCGACTGCTTCACTATCGAGATTCAATTGTTTCAACGCCCACCAAGCTCTATGTTCCAACTCTATGGGTAAATGACACGCCTTCCCAAACATGAATTTGTATGGCGACATGACAATTGGAGTTTGGAAAGCGGTTCGACATGCCTATAGTACATCGTCTAACTTCCTTCCCCAATTTGTTCTAGTTGCATTCACAATTTTTTCTTTATTTCTGTATTTGAGACTTCCACTTGCCTGCTTGTTTGTGGATGACATGGGGTGTCCACCTTGTTGCGTACACCATACTTCTCCAACAACTTAGTAAAGGCTTGATTGCAAAAGTGAGTGCCTCCGTCACTGATTATTGTTCTTGGGGTGCCAAATCGGGTGAAATTTTTCTTCCTCAGAAAACCAATTACCCCCTTTGCATCATTTGTAGGGAGTGCTGAAACTTCCACCCATTTGGACACGTATTCCATATCGACGAGTATGTACTTGTTGCCATATGAGCTGACAAATGGCCCCATAAAGTCGATCCCCCATACATTAAACACTTCTACTTCCTGAATAGGGTTCATGGGCATCTCATGTCTGCGGGAAATGTTCCCAATTCATTGGCATTCATCACAGCCCTTTATCCATAGATGTGCATCTTTGAACAGTGTTGGCCAATAGAACCCTGACTCTAAGACTTTCGCAGATGTCCTCACTCCCCCGAAGTGCCCACCATATGGTGACGCATGACAAGCCTGCAAAATAGAAGACTGGTCTATCTCGGGGATACATCTCCAGATCATGTTATCAACACAAATCTTGAACATATAAGGCTCATCCCAATAATACATATGATAATCACGAATGAATTTTTTCTTTTGAACATTAGAAAGGTCATAAAGAACAATATCACTGACCATGTAGTTTGCAATGCTTGCATACCATGGCGCTTCCTCGAGACTCATTGTTAGTAGTTGTTCATCTGGAAAGGTTTCCAGAATCTCTTCTACCTCAACCTTCTTTTAAGCTCCTTCCAGCCTAGATAAATGGTTAGCTACTTGGTTCTCCGTTCTCTTTCGGTCACGGATCTCCAAATCAAATTCTTGCAGCAGTAGCACCCATCGAATCAGACGCGATTTTGACTCCTTTTCAATTAAGTACCTGAGAGCAGCATGGTCATTATAAACAATTACCTTTGAGCCTATCAGGTAAGACCTGAACTTGTCAAATATGAACACCACTACTAGCATCTCATTTTCGGTCACAGTGTAATTTAGTTTGGCTCCACTTAACGTCCTACTTGTGTAGTATAATGGATGAATGATTTTATCTTTTCGTTGCCCAAGCACTACTCCCACAGTGTAGTCACTAGCATCACACATCAGCTCAAACGGTTGCTCCCAACTGGGGGGAAACTATGATAGGTGATTTCACCAGTCTCCTCTTTAATTCCTCAAAATCTACCCTACAGTCATCAGAAAACACAAAAGGGTGATTTTTATAAATCTTTAATAGAAACCGACGTGCCCAAGAAAACTTCAGATTGCTTTGACTGAGGTGGGTGGTGGAAGCTTTTCAATCACATCAACTTTTGCACGATCCACCTTAATACCTTTACTTGACACTAGGTGCCCCAAGATTAAACCTTCATGTACCATGAAATGACACTTTTCCCAATTTAGTACCAGATTAGTCTCTATACACCTTTTCAAAACTCGCCTCAAGTTCCCAAGGCAATCATCGAATGAATTCCCCACCACTGAGAAGTCATCCATGAAAACCTCCATTATCTCATCTACCATATCTATGAAGATGGCCATTATGCTCCTCTAGAATGTGGTGGGTGTATTGCATAGGCCAAATGGCATTCGCTGAAAAGCATATATTCCATAAGGGCAGGTGAACGACGTTTTCTCTCTATCCTCCAGGGCAATAGAAATCTGATTATACCCCGAGTACCAATCTAGGAAGCAAAAGTAAGACCTTCGTGTCAATCTATCTAGCATCTGATCAATGAATGGCACTGGGAAGTGATCCTTCCTGGTGGTCAAGTTCAACTTTATGTAGTCCATACAGATTCGACATCCTATGACTTTTCGTGCAGAGATCAACTCATTCTTCTCATTTTTCACTACCTTCATCCCTCCATTTTCCATTACACACTACACTGGGCTAACCCAGTTGCTCTCAGAGATGGGGAATATGATTCCCACATCTAACCATTTAGTCACTTCCTTTTTCACCACTTCTTTCATGTTGGGGTTCAGCCTTCTTTGATGTTCTATGGAAAGTTTGTGCCCATCTTCCAGCAGAATCTTATGCATACAGAAGACTGGGATGATCCTCTTAATGTGTGCAATGGTCCACCCAATTGCAGTCTTGCACTCAGTTAGTACCTGCAAAAATTGTTCTGCATGCACATCTAACAAACTGGATGAGATAATAACAGGTAGAGTTGAGTTAGGTCCAAAGAATTCATACCTAATATGAGATGACAATGGCTTCAGTTCCAGTTTTAGTGGCTCTTCTATTGACGACTTAGCTGGAGGAGTTTTTCTTTTCTCCAAGTGCAAAGGCTCAAATTCCAACTCTTTTTTCCAAAAACCTTGGCCTTCAAGAGCAAGTACCCACTCTGCCAAGTCTTCACTATTAGATTCGTCTAAGTTCATGAGACAATTTTCGAGAGGGTCTTTAAGGTTCAATGATGCATCGTCCTCCTCTAACACGACATCCACCGCATCTATTAGCGAGCAATGAGCAAATTCACTAGGTCTGCGCATAGATTTCTGCATGTTAAATGTTATCTCTTCATCGTTCAGTCTCATTTTGAGCTCTCCCAGTGGCCAAGAATGGTCTTCCCAAAATTATGGGAATTTCCTCGTCAACCCAACAGTCAAGGATGACAAAATTTGCTGGAAACACAAACTTCCCAACCTGCACCAATACATCATCTAGAATCTTGGAAGGCCTTTGTACAATTCGGTCAGCCAGCTGTAGTAGCATAGTCGTGGTTCTAGCTCTTCCAATGCCTAGCCTTTTGTAGATATCTAAGGGCATAAGGTTTATTCTTACTCCCAGATCACACAGAGCCTTAGCAAATGCAAAATTTCCTATTGTGCAAGGGATTGTGAAACACCCTGGGTTAAACAGCTTCTCAGCTATGGGTCTCGTCACAACATCACTGTAGGTCTAAGTCAGTGTAACCGTGGCCAAGTCTTAGAAGTCAAATTTGCGGGACATCAAGTCCTTCATCATCTTTGCATACCCAGACATTTCCTTTAAAGCATCAATCAATGGAATGTTTACCTAAATCTGCCTCAACATCTCCAAGAATTTCTTGTACTGCTCATCTTTTTGATACATGGCCAATCTCTGTAGGAATGGTGATGGAGGTCACTTATTCCCTGTAATTTGGCTTTTCTCTTGTTCAGGCACTAATTCTACTGTCGGTTCCGGTGCAGATTCAGTCTCTTTCTCAATCACACCTTCCTTATTGGTGTTTTCTAGTGTATTTTGTACCATCACCTCGGTTAAACCTGCTGAAACATCTATCTCAATGGGTACTGGCACCAGTGTCTCGGTCGTCTTACTTTCACGAGCAATTTCTTGCTCCAGATCTAAGTCCCTACCATTTCGGAGACTCACTGCTATCAGCTGCTTCGGGCCCTGCTCTTTTAGATTGATTTGGGTGTCTGCAGGCAACGTCCCATGAGGACAATTATTTAGGGCCATAGAAATCCGTCCTAACTTGATCTCAATATTTTTGATCGCTAACTCATATGAGTCTACTCTGTCAGCTAGCTTTTCAGTGGACCCAATCAATTGTTGCAGCATACCCTCGAGTTTAGCAAACACATCTTCATCTCTCACAATCTGTTATTGTGGAGGTTGTTGATAAGTCTGCTGTTAAATTTGCTAGTTGTACCCTTGTTGCCTTTGTTAAGGCACTATTTGTCCCAGTGGTCGCACAGCCCCATGATTATTGTTGTTATTATACTGCTGCTAAGTTGGTCTGTATTGTTGATTTTGCTGACCCCAATTCTAACCACCCGGTCTCAGTCCCCCGTAGTTGGCCACATAGTTCATGTTTTCCTGATATTGTTGATTCTCACCTTCAGCACTCCATGAGCAGACATATGATTAATTCAAGAATGATGTGCATAGACCCCCATTAGTTGCATCTACTATGTGTACCTGCTGCTTCTGGCATGATTTTTCCACCTTTTTGGTGAGGATGCTCATTTGTGTCATCAAGGTAGCCATATTTCCAACTATGGATTTAGTTGGGTCTAGAGCCACTGAGTGAACCACATGAGTGATTGGAGCATTCCTTGTTGTCCATCATGAGTTTTATGCCATCTTGTCAAGCAGGATATTTCTCTCTCTGAACGTCTTGCTCAAAAATTCTCCACCTGCCGAAGCATTAGCAATAGCTTTCAAAGTATCTGCTAAACCGATGTAAAATCTCTTCCCCAACATCTGCTCCGGAATACCATGATGTTGACATGTAACCAGGAGACCCTTGAATCTCTCCCACATCTTATCCAGCATCTCAATGGGTCTCTATTTGAAACTCAATATCTCATCAATTTATTGAGCAGTCTTGTTGGGTGGGTGAAATTTTCTCAAATATTGCTTGACTAATTCCTCCCAAGTAGTGACGGAGCGGATAGGGAGTGAATTAAGCCAAGTCTGGGCTGCTCCTGTCACTGATAATGGAAATAACAACAAACGTATTGCTTCCGATATGACATTGTGCTTTCTCTGCGTGGTACAGATTGAGAGGAAGTTCTTTACATGCTGCTGAGGATCTTCGGTGTATGACCCAGAGAATAGTCCCTTGTTCTGCAACAGATGTAGCATGTTATTTGTGATCTGGAATGAGTTTGTTTGTATATGAGGGACAACAATAGCAACATCACGTCAAAATTTGATCACGCCCAATTATGCCTTATAAAAAGGACAAAGCGGTCGCTGCAAATATATTCCGGTTAACAAGTCCGGAATCGAATCCCACAGGGAATTAACCTATCAATCACAGCTATTGGAGTCACAGAAATTCACGTATTCAATCTTTAGCGATATTTGATTAACAATTTGGGTGTTTATTAACTAAATATTATGTAATAAAAATGCAGTAAATTAAGACTAGCTATAGACTGATTGTAAGCAAGAATGAGAATGGTCTAAGGTTATGATTCCCCCTCTTGTCGGAATCCTTTCCGCTATGTTTGCTATAAATTTTCCTAAATCTTCTCTATCGATCATGAGCACTCTGATTGTCGTAACTCTCTCTCAAGTAATTACACAATATACTAGACATATTCTCCTAAATTACGCTAGTTGGCCTTAGTTACAGCTCACTTATATTGCACCCAAGGTTTCGTTATCTCTAATCCCACCTTTAAACCCTTCGTATTGATCCCTCATATATGTTAGGAGTGGTGTTATTCAATAACTACCTAAATATACACTCTCTCCCGAGTAATGCATACTAAATAGGCACAGCCGATTGATGGCCCTTCAATCAACAGCAATCACAATATAGTTGAACAAACAGAGAAGTTATTAAGGCAAATCTATATTAACAAATCATAAATTCATCCTCCAAGAGGTTCCATCAAAACCGTAGATTACATGTTTAGCTACGCATAATCATTTTCACAATCACAATATTAGAATCCATCATTAATGATCAAAACAAGAGGAAGAAAGGTAAAACTCTATGACGAATCTTTCGCCGTACCTCTTGCCTCTTCTTGCCTTCAATAATTCTTCAAAAACCTTGATACCCCTTCTTTAGCCAACCTAGGCTTCTTATATGTTACGGAGAGTTACCCCTGAAGTTACGAAATTATCCCTGAAAATAATTTCCCTCGAGGTGACGAGCGCGGCCGCGCTTGGTCCGCGCATATCACGTTCTATTCTGCCTGACGAGCGCGGCTGGAGCGCGCCCGCACTTGGACCGTTCTCATTAAGTTCAGTTGTTTTCTATTTTTTTTCCTTCATCTTTCAAGCGCATTCCCCTCTGATTGGCTTTCCTTGCTCCAAATTAGCTCCAAACGTTGTTCAATGTCTCCTAATCAAGACTTGCTCATACAACGCAAAAAATTCATAATTAGAGCCATTTATTGTCATTTAGCCTTCATATAACAATAAAGCATGATTAAGTTGGGACATAAATGATCGCTAAACTACATGAATATAGCTTATTATCGGTCGCTCCTTGCTTGACCAACAAATATAGACACGCGTGGTCATAAACTTCACCCGATGTATTTTATAATTGTATCGATACAAACCACTAAAATTCAATGACCACGCACGTGAAATTGGCCCTTTTAGATCATGTCATTATATCACTTGCATTTATATATGGGATATTATTTAGAGGCAATTTTAGAGCGAGTTTAATGAGTTCAACTTAATTAATTGAGTTTTTTACATGCTTGATCCCTTTTTAATTATTATTTATAAAAATAACACCATTTATTGTTTATTCCACAAAGAGCACTTTTTTTTTTATTAATGACACATTATAAAAATTAAGCTCAATATCTAATAAGTTAACTCACTTACTAATCACGGCAAGTACCTTTTTTTTTGTCCATCTTCATTTTTCCTTTACAACATTCATCTTCTTCACTCCATATTTTGAAAAGTTGCTGCATATCTCAATGCCACATAAATCAAGATGTATTGATTTATACATCTATTATACTCTGTATATCAGGTATCACTTTAATTTAAAATGTATATTTACGTATATAATTTTTGTATATTTATTTGTGAAGTGCTATCTTATTTTAAGAGGTATTTTTAATGTATACTATATTTTATATGTCAAATGTTATTTTATATATATATATATATATATATATATATATATATATAAATAATTTTTTGTATATTTATATACCATCTTAATTAAATTTAAGATATATATTTTATGTATATTTCACATGTCTAAGTGCCATCTTAATTGAAGATGTATTTTTTATGTATATGTTTTATATATTTTATATATGTTAATTCAAAGTATATCTTTATATATATGTATTGTATATATTAATGTATATTATTATCGAAATAAGAGCTTTATATTAAGAAAGGAAGAAAGAAGTAAGAGAAAAACTTAAGAAAGATAATTAAAAAAAAAATGAATTGAACAAATTTAAAAAATATATTAGCTTCGGTAGAAAACAAAACTAAGAAGATGAAGAAAAAGAAGGAAAGCTAATAGATAAAGAGAGAAAAAAAGACATGATTTTTGTACAAATAATTATTAACTTTCCATTCAAATTTCCTATGTTTAGGGATTAATAGTTAATATTTCTATTTTAATGGAACTGTGTGCTACAAATATAAATATTTTCCTGTCATATCTGTAATATTGAATTTAATGCTAAAAATTTATTATATTTCTTTTAAACTATGACAGTAATGTAAAGTTAATGCTAATTAATTACTGTTGAACCGATCCATTAGTACACACACAAAAGAAGAAGAAAACATAGGAAAACTTAACAAATATCCCAAATAAATCTCAACTTACCAACCTTTAGCCATTAGTCATAGACTTACCAAAATTAGCCAACAAAAATTAAAAGACCAAATAATAGGGTTCTTTCTCTCAAAGAATCACATGCAAAAATTACCTTCCATATTTTTAAGCGTGATTAGCAACATTAGATACAAGACGGAAAGGAAGTTTCATGGACGGTGTAGCAAATAAGGTGATGAAATACAAAAATCTATACAATATTCCAAAAATCTAAACAAAAAAGGAACTTTTTCAATGGGTATAGTTGAAATTCATTGAAATATATAGATAAGTCAATATAAAAAATTTTAGGAAGATTAGAGGTGATTTAGACTGGTTTTGTATCAAAAATCGTAATTAAATCGAGTTCAAAAAAGTCTTCTGTGACACATGTATCAAACATGTATCACGCATGTATCTCACACACAGGTATACATGGATATACAATATACATGTGATACACAATTGATACAAATATGATACATATGTGATACACATATTATTTTTTTCATGTTCAGCTTTTACTTCGAATTTTCAATTCAAACCACCTCAAAACTTCACCAAATCATCCCAAAACTGAGATTCAAGCTCCTTAAGTTGTGTTCAATCTATTCTAATAACACCCACTCAAAACAAAGCAAACTTTTGATATTTTTTTGCTACAAATAGCTAATTAGCTAATTTGGCTAATATTTATAATATTTTATCAATTGGCCAATTTTTGTAATGAGCTACTTATAAATGGACATAGCTGGTAATTTCCCGAAAATATATGTGTGCGTGGGTATATATATTCAGACTATTTTTTATATAAATATTTGTTGAATTATGAATATATTTTTTGCTAATAAAGAAACTTCAATTTAAAAGACGGAAATTTGAAGAAGTTTATTTAGATAAAGGGATTATGTATATCCAAGAAAACTATATGGATTATGATGACTATGAGGGAACTATATGTTTGTTGACTATAGGGACTGAAATTTGGATAACGAGTAGGCAACCAGATGATAGGCTATAATTGCGTATTTTAGTCGATTATTACGCTATAATTTACAGCACTTTAGTTGAGATTGCGCTTTAATCGCTAGTGTTTTACGCTAACTGTGTGTTTTATGCCTTGTAGGAGTGATTCCGAGCTATGTACATATTATGAAATGAATTCAAATGATTTGGAGCTTTAAATTTTTAGTAAAAGTTAAAAGAATTAAGCCGGGATCGCGTTTGGGGGTCAACGGATGATGGTTAGAGCGAACGAAGACTCCAGTAGGCAGATTGCGTACTGTCTAGTAAAATAGACATAAAGTTTCGCTCAGAACTCCATTTTGGCTCCATGATATATGGTTAGAAAGCTAACTCAACGGGATACAATTTACATGTTTTATATTTTTTCAAATTCGGAATGGAACAGGGTTAATAATTCGCAATAGCACGGCCGCGCTAGTTTTAGTGCGCCCGAGATAGAAAGTTGTCCAACTAGCGCGCCCAGGTGCGCGGCAGCGCTAGTTAAACCCGGAAAAGTGTCATTTTCACATTGTAGAAGGTATAATTATTTGGTATCAACCCTAATTGGTATATATACATAGGAGAACGTTTTGGAGAGCAATTTTTTACCAAGGAAGAGCACAGAGCCGCCGTGGAGGCCGGGTTTCATCTTTTCTTCCCCAAACTTAGTCTTTTTATGTTTCTTTGTATGATTTGTTATTTTGCTACCATGTCTATGTGGAGCTAAACTTCACGTTCTAGGGTTGTGGTTCTTTCATGACTATTGTTATTCGAATATTGATTTTGATTTCTTAGTTTATCATATTGGTTTATTTATTCAATCTTGCACTTAATTATTTGATTGCTTGATCACCAATTGAATACTATCTACGAATCTCGAATTTAACTCGAAAGTGGGAATTCTAGATTGCATATAGGATTGAGTAGAGCAAGTTCTTGAACCTGGGCCTCGGGGAACAGATTCGCGATTAGGATAGATATATACTTAATTGCCTTGCTTGGTTGATTTACAGGAATTATTAATACGTTCTTGTTGATTCTAACTCCATAGACATATAGGCGTTAGGTTAGCTTGAATAGGCGAGTAAGAACTCGACAGATTCTTATGAGCAATATTAACCTTGTAAATCAATAACCCAGATAAATTGATTAGTCATCTTAAGCTAAGGACACAACAGGATTGTTAACTAGCACGTGACCCTGGAATATCCTCTCCTACTGTGTGTTATTCGAAACTGCTATTTGTTTGGTTAATCGCTTTAGTTAGGTTAGTTCTTGATAATTTAGGTAGTAAAATAAGTACATCTTCATTCTGTGACACATCTCTTGAATAAGTAGAATAATTGGGTTTGAATCAGTCAATAGTTGATCACAAGTCTTCGAGGGAACGATACTCTACTCACTACTCTATTACTTGACGATCATGTGCACTTGCGTGGGTGTTTTTGGTCGTAACAAGTTTTTGGCGTCGTTGCCGGGGACTTAGAAATTAACTATTTTTTTATATTAGACTTTTACTTTTATCTTTACAAGTTTTGATTTTTTTTCTTCTCTTTTTGTAATTATTTTTATTTTTATAACTATTTGATTTTTCTCTTAGTGTTTCTAGTTTTCTCAGCATGACATATGGGGATGAAATATCCGGAGGTAAGGTTATTGATGAAGACGCTTGGTCGACGGAAGACTTTTATGGCCCGTGTTTTTGGGATTGTCATGACCTGAACTCCTGGAGGTCTGAATTTGAACATGGGAGTAAGGGTTGGTACTGGGAAGAATATGCACGATTAAGGGAATATGAGAAACAACGTTTTCTTCTAACAACGTTGGTAAATGATTGGTCTAAGGAGAGAGATGAACTTGCACATAAAATTGATAATTTTGGCTTGGTTGTGCATAACTTAGATGCAGATTTGAGAGCAAAGGTTAATGCGTGTAACGCCCAACAATTTAATAATGAGTTATGTGAAGCTGGAAAAAATCTTCTAGACCAAATTGAGGAGCTAAAACGAGAATACCAATCACTAGACCCTGTTTTTCTTGGGGATGCCAATATTGAGAAAAGTGCTCTAGAGTCATGTGAGGGAGTAGATAACATTACTTTGGGAGACTTGAGTGTGTGTAAATATGAGGATGCAAAAGTAGTAAAATTCATGAGTTAGAGCGCATTAGACCTCTTTCCAATCATTTTTTCACATTATTTTTAGATAGCAAAATAATAATCGAGTCATCTGAGCCAATGAAGGGGTCAAAGAGTGAGGATGAGAGCACCTATATTCTTGAATTTGTTGTGCCGAAAAGCAAAAATTACATTCCTCATCTAAAGGCCAAGAGGTGCAGAGTGAAAAATTTATTACTTGGCATGGTTATCATTGTAGCCCCACCAAAGGTACATAGCCGCGGACTAGATGCCATGTTAGGGGTAAAATTCATAAGTTCGATGTGGAGGACAAAGTAGTTCACGTCGTGCCGCGACGTTAAATTAGGCGCTTGTTGGGAGGCAACCCACCTTTACTGCTTTCTTTTATTTTTGTTTATTTTTATTTATTTTTATTATGTTGTAGCATTATTTTTGTGTTTTGTAGGAGTAGGAGCATGGAGTCAAAGCCAATAGGCATGTGCAAAAGCGAGAATGTGTTTGAAACTGAGTGTGAGGTACCCGCACAAGGGATCATACGTGGGAGAAGTCTGAGTATCCCATGAGCTGCTAATTCTTCGGCCTTTGGCCTACCAGGGAGTCTCTTTTACCCTCTTATTATTTATAGTGTGCATTGAGGACATTGCATAATTTTAACTGTGGGGTGAGGAGATTGTCTGAGTGACTTTCTATGTTATTTTAGTTGTATTAGTTTAATTGAATTTTTTTTTAGAAAAATGAAAAAAAAAAAATTGGGACTTCTCCCGACGATGAATCTCCTAGACAGTTTTCTTTAAAGTCTAAACAAACAAAAAAATACAAAAATATGTCTTTTAGCTTTCTTTAGGTAGTAATAATCCCCCGTGGTTTTTCTTTGTGCATCGGTTATTTTTTATGGGATGTAGTTTGAATCGGGTAGTAGTATTTTTTTATATTTTAGAGTAGATTAGAATTTAGGAATAAAAAGAGGAAGAATGATAAACCTAGACACTCTTGACTTGTTTGATAGTAGCATATTTAGGCTTTGGCATGTGTAGTATCTTCCCTGTGATTTGAAATTATTGATGATGCCTTGCTTAGTTGGATAGCATGTATTGTGATGCCTATGTCTCATTTTCTTGACTTATGTTCACTTTGTGCTTCATGCTTAATATCTCGTGGCTCCGTGAATACTTTCAATTGTTGAGAGTCGGAATGGGATCGTCCTTAGTGAGTCATGTGCCATGTGTGGTGAGGTTTTTGTGTAGTCCATGTTGTGTACTTGCGTCTAGAACTTGCCCGGTATGTGAATTGAAGCGAAATTTTAGGCGATGTTCGGTTTGAAAAGTGATTTTAGGCTTTCTTTGATCTTTTTGAGCTAAATTGCTTACCACAAATAAAATTTATCCCTAGTTAACCCTTTTGAGCCTATAGACTTTATTTTGCACCCACATTACAAGCCTACACCCTTTTTATTTTTAATTGGCATTGTTTTGATCAATTTTCCTCTTAAAGCACTTTAATCGTGAGATGAGCGCTAAAAGAAGTAATAAGGAACTAAGAGTGGGGTGACTTTTGAGTGGAACCAATGAAAGAAAGAAGGGTGTACTTATTTTTTTTTAATTAATACACCACTAGCGGGAAAAAAAGAATAATCTGAAGAAAAAAAATAGAGATGAATACATTGTTGTTTTGTTTCTACTAGTGGGTATGAATTAATATAGTGCTTAAAGAAGAAGAGAGCATTTTGGTGTGATATTAGTTGTGAAATTGAAGTTGGGATTGAAGAATTTGCGCTCAAAGCGATTATGTGATGTGTTAAAGTGCTTAGGAGGGTAAACCACTATTCCTAAATATATCCTACCCGTCCCTTAGCCCACATTACAACCATAAAAAAGTCCTAACTGATTTTAGATCGAGCGAGCCTACATTAGTAGAGATTTACATTAAGGGCAAGTCTATGGTACCAAGTGCATGCATGTGACTTCTTTTGTGAGAGTGAGAGAGTTCTTTGATATATATATGATTCTTTAAACTATATTTGATCATGATATTTGATTGTGTGGGTTCAACGTATTCTCTTGTTCTTGTTGTGAGGGCACATGGCTTCATGAGGGATAGGTAACGCTATTAAATTTCTCTACGACGTTGGGTATTCAAGTCATGAGTGCATTGTGACATTGAGTCAATTTTTTAGGCTAGGATTGTTGTGAGCATATTGTCTTTGTTTGAATTTTTGAAGAATGACATAAGCAAAGGTAAGTGTATGATGATTGCATATGCTAGAGTCTAATTGTTGCTATCAACCATAATCATTGGTGTAGTGTGCTTCAAATATGTTAAGTGCTCATAGGTAGAGTAAATTTTTGGTTGACTCGAGGACGAGCAACGTTTAAGTGTGGGGTGTTGGTGATAGGCTATAATTGCGTATTTTAGTCGATTATTACACTATAATTTACAGCACTTTAATTGAGTTTGCGCTTTAATCCCTAGTGTTTTACGCTAACTATGTATTTTATACCTTGTAGGAGTGATTCCGAGCTATGTACATATTATGGAATGAATTCAAGTGATTTTGAGCTTTAAAGTTTGAGTAAAAGTTAAAGGAATTAAGCCGGGATCGCGTTTAGAGGTCAACGGATGATGGTTAGAGCGAACGAAGACTCCAGTAGGCAGATTGCGTATTATCTAGTAAAATAGACATAACTTTTCGCTCAGAACTATATTTTGGCTCCACAATATACGGTTGGAAAACTAACTAAACGGGATACAATTTTTATGTTTTACGTTTTTCCAAATTCGGAATTGAACAGGGTAAAAAATTCGCAATAGCGCGCCCGGGACAGAAAGTTGTCCAACTAGCGCGCCCAGGTGCGCGGCAGCGCTAGTTAAGCCCGGGAAAGTGACCTTTTTTACATTAGAGAAGGTATAATTGTTTGGGCTCAAACCTACTTGGTATATATACATAGGAGAACGTTTTGGAGAGCAATTTTTTACCAAGGAAGAGCACAGAGCCGTCGTGGAGGCCGGGTTTCATCTTTTCTTCCCCAAACTTAGTCTTTTTTATGTTTCTTTGTATGATTTATTGTTTTACCATGTCTATGTGGAGCTAAAATTCACGTTCTAGGATTGTAGTTCTTTCATGACTATTGTTATTCGAATATTAATTTTGATTTCTTAGTTTATCATATTGGTTTATTTATTCAATCTTGCACTTAATTATTTGATTGTTTGATCACCAATTGAATACTATCTACGGATCTCGAATTGAACTCGAAAGTGGGAATTCTAGATTGCATATAGGATTGAGTAGAGCAAGTTCTTGAACCTGGGCCTCGGGGAACGGATTCGCGATTAGGATAGACATATACCTAATTGTCTTGCTTGGTTGATTTACAGAAATTATAAATGTGTTCTTGTTGATTCTAACTCAATAGACATATAGGTGTTAGGTTAGCTTGAATAGGCGAGTAAGAACTCGACAGATTCTTATGAGCAATATTAACCATG
>MU752231.1:19172-41071 GCA_026770625.1 Nicotiana glauca | reverse complement strand
TGAGGGGGTTAAAATTCCTTAAGGACACACAAGGAAATTGTGGACTCGGAAATTTCTCATTCTTCTACCTTTCTTTATTTTCTAACAGTTTATTTTTAACACAGTGACGCCAACAGAAGAGTCACACATAATATATATTTATATATTTATTTATTTATTTATATATATAGATAGCACAAAGGATAAGTAAGTGAAAGATAAGAGTGAGAGTGGGTAGAGATGACGAACCCACTGATGTAAGACACCATTAACCATAGAAATAACATCATTAGTGTAAGGAAAAGAGGAATATTTATTCAGACGTCTTAGAATTTAAGCTATATGGTATGGATAGTGTAAAGATTTTTTTAATATTATTAGTATAGTTTCTCCTATGATAGAAGATTGTTTCTACTTTTTAAGGGCTACAAATTAAGATTTGTGTAAAAATAATTATGTGTAATTGCCTTTTAAATTATCTAATGATGTATTTTCTAGAATTTGTCTAATACTATCTGCTGCATCCAAATACTAGAAATCTTGATCCACCTCTGGGATCGTCATCTCTACCGACTCTCACTCTTACCTTTCAATTCTAATCCGGTGATTAATTGTTGAAGGGAATGTGAAACTATAATTGTTAAATAAAAATTAATAATACACACTATGAACTCACTATCTTTGAGTCCAACAAATAGATTGTACAATATGTTTAGTCTCACTACTAGAAATTCGTCAAAACCCGAGCAAAACAATCGATCAAAGTTGATCGGTTATGGTCAATTACCGATCAAAATGCGACCATTTACGTGTGGGCGGTATTTTGACAGTCAGTTAAGAATACCGACCAAAGTTGGTCGGAAATTACAGACCAACGTTGGTTGGTCAATTAAATTCAAAAAAAATATTGCAAAAAAAAAAAAATCGATCAAACTTAGTCGGTATTTTAATTATGTAATCAAAAGATTCACCATTTGGGAATTGAATCGAGGTGTGTACTGTGGCAGGATATTATTCTACCACTAGACCATTGGTGCATTCTGTTTTAAGATTATTTTTTATTTATTTATACTTTTTAATTATATTTTCGCACGAAAATAAGCGACCAAAGTTCGTCGGTTTTGTTAAAAAATAAAATTACTAACCAAAGTTAGTCGATTTTTTAAAATGACCGGCCCAAGAATAAAATATTGGTCAATTTTTTAATATTAATTTTTATTTATTTTAATTAAAAAGCCGATCAAAGTTGGTCGGTTTCTTGAAAAATAAATTTTGCGGGACTCAAAAATAGTTTCCCGCATTTTTACGTCAAAGAAAAGCAATCAAATTTGGTCGATTTTGTAAAAAAAAATTAAAAAATAAAATATTTTGAAAAATCGACCAACTTTGGTTGGTTTTTTGGCCGATTTTTTAAACGACCAAAGTTGATCGGTTTTCTTGGTCGATTTTTGCCGAATTTCTAGTAATGTTTGGTCCATGCAAAAAGATAATTACTGGAGAATTGTACAGAAATGGATAAGAACATAACATTGTGGATCATTAACTACGTCATGTGTAGTGTTGAGTATAATACAAGAAAATATAGTAGGCATTTGGACACAAAAATTGTGATTTAAAAATATATTTGGAGTTAAGTTGAAAAGTAATATTTGGAATTTAAAATTATTTTTGGACATGCATTTCACTTGAAAAAATATTGCAGTTTTGTGAGTGGAAATTTTTTTTTGAAAATTATGACTCGTTTTTAAAAATCTCCCAAAACTTGCAAAATTTTATAGACAAACATATGTTTGAAAAAAGAAAGATAGAAAAGAAAAAAAAATCTATGGACAACGGGCCCAAAGTTTGACCCATTTTTCTCAAGAGTATTGCAAGGTCATCCCAGACTGTCTATTTTATTTCGGACAGTACTTGTAGTGGTTTGCATATTCTACTAGATTGCTCGTGCAGTACTTGTGACACCGAATTTTAGAAATTTCATTCTTATGTTTTATTAAGGTTTTATATCACCATGGCTATTTATTATTGGTTTCTTTATTAAATAAAATTCATGACTTTAAAAAGAATAAAATGAATGATTAAATGGATAGTTCGTTGTTGGCTTGTGCAGCAACGAAGTTGGACGACATCATGGCCTATAGTGGGAATTGGATTATGATAGCTTGGTATCAAAGCACTAGGTTCACAAAGGTCTCACAAGTCACGAGCAGGAGCTAAGCAACAGATGTAACAAGTAACTAATTACTCAAACAGAAAATTGTGGTTCTATTTTCAATAAAGATGAATATTTTAGGGTTATGATCGATTCACCATGTAACAATCCGACCGGTCGTTTTGAGCTCTAGCACATCGTTCACCAGTTTGAGGCATGAAGTTCGGAGCTGATTTGGAAAGAGAATTCTCATTTCGGAAGCTTTAAGATGAAAGAATTGACTAAGATTAGATTTCTGAGTAAACGACCTCAGAATCGGGATTTGAAGGTTCCAGCAGGTTCGTATGATGATTTCGGACTTGGGCGTATATCCAGATCGGATTTTGGAATATCCGAGAATATTTAGGCACCTATTGTAGAAGTTAACATTTTTGGAAGAATTTCATAAGTTTGGGTTAAAGTGAATTTCAATGTTATCAATGTCCATTTGGGATTCCAAGTCTGGCAATAGCTCTGTATGGTGATTTTGGTATTAGGAGCACGATCGGAAGCGAATTCGGAGGTCCGTGGGTCATTTTGGAGTCATTTGGCTAAGATTTAAATTTGAAGGTTTTTGAGGAGTTTGACCGGAAGTAGAGTTTTTGATATCGGAGTCGGAATCCAATTTCGGAAGTTGGAATAAGTCTGTGATGTCCAATGTGACTTGTATGCAAAATTTGAGATCAATCAAACATGATTTGATAGGTTTCGACATCGAATGTAGAAGTTTAAAGTTCTAAAGTTCATTAAGCTTGAATTGGGGTGCAATTCAAGATTTCGATGTTGTTTGATGTGATTTGAGGCCTCGAGCAAGTCCGTGTTATGTTATGGGACTGGTTTGTGTGATTGAATGGTGCCTCGGGTGTATTTCGGTGTGGTTTCGAATAATTTCGGGTTGTTTTACAATACCTGATATTGGTGTCTGGTATTATTCTTCGCGTTCGCGAAGATCCTCTCATGTTCGAGAAGAAGGATTTGGCTTCAGGGACTCTGTTCTCCGCGTTTGCAAAGAGACACTCGCTTTCGCGAAGAAGGAAATCTCTGTTGCATAGATCTGACTTCGGAGGCTCATATCTCGTAATCTATAAGGAATTTGGAGATGATCCAAAAATAAAAGTTGTAGCTCTTTGTGTCTAGTCTTAAAAAAATTAAATCATTTAGCATTGATTTGTGTAAAAAAAAAAGTTATGGCTAGTACATAGACTGTCCGGGAAGATGAAGAAGAAATTTGTGTTGCACAGGGCTGACTTTGGAAGCTTATATTTCAAAATTTATAAGAAATTGGGAGATGAGCAAAACATGAAAATTGTAGATCTTGGTGTCGAGTTTTCAAAATATTAAACCATTTATTATTTAGACTTTTATACAAAAAGTTATAGCTATTACACTATAGGTTATCTGAGAAGAGTTTGGAAAATGATTTTTGGGAATTCTCTTCTTCGCGAACACGATGGTGGTCTAGTGAACGTGAAGAAGAGTCGTTTGGGAAGTGTATAAGTGTAAAAAAATAGGTTTGGATCATTTCATCTCATTTCCTCCATGGGAGCCGACCTAGGAGCGATTTTGGAGCTCCATTTTCATCATCCATGATAAGGTAAGTGATTCCTACCTATTGCAAGTTAATTACTTGGATTATATCTAGATTTTTACATGAAAAATTATGTAAATTAGTAGAAATTTTGAGATTTTGAAGAAAACCTACGAAATTTATATTTTTGAATTTTTACCACAATTTTGGACATGAAATTGAGAGCCAATTATATATTTGAGTTTCGTGAGGTTAGAGGTAAACTTTATATTCGAAAAATTTCGGAATCCGGGCATGTGGGCCCGAGGGCGATTTTGTCAACTTTTCAAGTGGAGTTGGGATATTATATAAATTGAATTGTTATGAGTATTAGGGTGTATTTTTATTGGTTTGCCCGTTATTTGGCTAGTTTTGAAGCGTTGGGGCATCAGTTTGAGTCGTCGGAAGGGGATTAAAGCCTCTTATTGGACTTCGAAGCGAGGTAAGTCTCCTTTCTAACCTTGTAAGAGGGAATTATCCCCATAGGTAAAATAATTGGTTATGCGCTCCTATTTGTGGGGGCTACGTACGCACGAGGTGACGAGAGACCGTGCGTAGCTATTATTATATTTAAGTCCGGGTAGTCTAGGACCCAAAAGCATGCTATACCTGAAATATTTGGAATCTTATCGACAACTGAAATTGCCTAAATTATATCGAATTAGTAAAAGAATTTCTAAAAAGGGTTAAACCTTATTTACTTAAATTTCCTTGGATAAATATTTCTTTTTGAATTCTTAATTGACTGTTTGAATGTCTATGAGTAGCTATGTCGCACGTATGATTCACGAGCGGGTTAAACCTATTATTTATATTGACCGTGTCGCACGTATGATTTGCGAGCGGGATAATAGATGCATCTTGGTTCGCTCCATTCGACCTCTGATAATGCACAATTTAAATATTTATTGGATTGGGTTGTACGACCTCGGCATGATTTGTGCATGCTTGTAATGCTTTCTTTAGATTTACAAATTGATATTGCCTCCCTGGTCTAAGATAAATTGATAAATAATGGATTATGAATTTAGAGACTTCTAAATATAAAAAGGAATGTTTACTTGTTTCTTGACTTACTTGAGTTTACTACTGTTTTTAATATATCCATGATTATTTGCATTATTAATATATTATTATTGGACCACTAGTAAGTGTCGAAGTCGACCTCTCGTCTCTACTTCTTCAAGGTTAGACGGGATACTTACTGAGTACACGTTATTTTTGTACTCATATTACACTTGCTGTGCATTTTTGTTGCACAGGCACATGTATGTCTAGTGGCCTAGTTGGGCGCAGTGGCATGGTTGATACGGAAAATTAGGTAAGGTGCACCTCTCTAGACGATCCGTAGCCAGCAGAGTCTCCTTCAGATTATTGTACTGTATTTTCTTTTCTGTTCAATTTGTATTTCGGACAGTTGTTCATTATATTATTTCCTAGAAACTGCTCATGCACTTGTGACACCGAGTTTTAGGATGATTATGGGGTATTTTGTATTAAATTCTAAATATTTTTTTATTTATTTTGTAAAGATTATCTTTTACTAGCCAAATTGAAGGAAAATCATAGTTTTCACAATTATTTAAACGAGAATTTAATTAAGTATTTATGGTTGGCTTGCCTGACAGCGGTGTCCGGCGCCATCACAACCCTTAGTGGATTTTGGGTCGTAACAAAATAGTATCAGAGCATTAGGTTGAATTAGGTCTCACGAGTCATGTGCAAGTCTAGTGCAGTCTTGCGGATCGGTACAGAGACATTTGTACTTATCTTTGAGAGGCTACAAGGTTGTTAGGAGCACTTCCCTTCTTGATTCCTCATTGTGCGGTTTGATTCCTTTGAGGCTTATGTCTTTGTTTATTTCCTACTCAATATTATGCGACGTGAAGCGCTTGCTATATCGATCGAGAATTGAGAAATTTAATGGTACTACAGATATGGTGCGAGATGTTCACTCTGCGTATTTATTGGGCTATTATCGTCGCCTTGGAAACAACCTCTCTACCTGCATTAGGTAGGGGTCAGGTCTGCATACAGACTACCCTCTCCAGACCCTACATATTGGGATCAAACTGGGTTTGTTATTGTTGTTGTTGTCGTCGCCTTGTGGAAGATCGTTCTGTAGTTTCTGCTCAGTATCAGTATTACCGAAGATTTTGAGATTTGGCATTAATTGTTATGATGATTCGTGCATTTCTATTGCACAGTATTGGTGTAATGGTAGGATGATTGTCTATACATCAAATGACTTGGAAGGATGTTTACTTAATGCAAGATTCAAAGATTCAGAATTTTTTTTTCCGGCGGAAGAGAGGCAATCGGGCTATGAATGTTCAAGTTTGGTTTGATGGAGTAACAAGACTTGGTATTTTGAGTGTGGTGGAATTTTCATCTGTGATGTGGTGTCATTTTCCTTGTTGAATACGTTAAGTTCGATGGTGTTATGGTTTTCTTCAATTCGCCTTTGGGTCAGAGTAGCATATGGGTTCTGTGGTAGGATGACTACACTCCTTGAGAAAAGTTTAGAGTGATTTGGGATTCATGGTGGACACATACTAGGTCTACGAGCTTAATTTCAAATATTGGCTAGCATAATGGCGGGAGATTTGATATGACGGAAAGGAGCTTCTTGATATGAAGAAGGATACAATATAACTTTAAATTGGAAGATATTGTCGCACATTTAATTGATGTCCACAAGGAGTGAATGGACTTGTGCAACTGGTGAATAAGCACGGGCTTAGGTGGGTTATCTCATATGAGCAGGTCAGCGGTCGTGCGGTTGGTACAGCTCCTACGAAGGATTTTACTAGCTATCCTGTAAGAGGTATAATATATAAATGTTGCTAGAGATTCAGAGTGTTCATGAAATGCTAAAGGAAGGATATCAAGGAATTTGGAAGTTTAATTGCGCAAGGTCATGTCAATAAGAGATAAAGAACCTTGGTGGGTTCCAAAGTTGAGTAATAGTGGCTTCAAGCTAAGTGGGAGAGTCCCACCGCCTACGATTTGGATTGCCTGGTCGCCTATTTTTGATATTTCTAGTGATAGGCATATTGATGGGTTACTCCGACTAAGGAAAGAGAACATCAATGGTAATTTGAGCAAAGGAATTGAAGAATGTATTCTATAATTGGCATCATCGATTCATGGTCAGGATTTGGGAAGACTCAGGTATTATGCTTCACGTAGAAGTGAGTTGCAAGGAAGGTGATTCGGCCGGGTGCTTCTTTGAGAGGGTGGTCATATGGTAACAAAGCCTTGTAGTTGATTATATTCGGGACCAAGTCAGAGTGGGTGACTCTTAATAACGGTCCTAGTGGGTTCAAAGGTTAAGGTGTGGTGCCTAAGGGTTTCAAGTCCATAGTATGGTTGAGTGTCGAGCTTTTGCAACAGATTATGATAAGGAGCTTGGAGTGTTCTGTGTTATCTTTGGTATGCAGTATAAATTGAGAGGAATGGGAGAAAATGACTTTGGATTCATAGAGGAATTATCAGAATGTGTGTACTAGTTGAGGATGTGAATATGTGCATAAAAAGGGTATGAGATAGTTCGTGGGAATTGAGACAGCGTGGTCTCATGAAATAAGGTCACTCAGGATGAGTGCAGATTTGGGTTCGTTATGTTTTGAATGAGGCTACTACAATTCCTAGGTCAAGCCCAGAGTAAATTGGAAGAAGTAAAATCAGTCAGCAATGGTTGACTTGTTATAATAGTGGCAACGATTAGTTCCTTCAGCGTGTTAAGTTACATGATTACAGTAATGTGCGCAAGATTTGACGGTCACCGTAATTGATTTTATTTGGAGGCTTTCGAGTATTATGGCCTATTATGTACAGATAGATCCCAAAAGAGTTATGATGGTTTATACCACTACTTGAGGTTGGTATTTTCTGCGGTTATGAGAATTTAGTCATGGGTTGTAATGGTTCTCTTGATATGAGTTAAGTAAAAGGCTTCTATATGATGAAGTGTTTACCCTATTAGTGGTTCAGGAGTTATGATGAAATTCTTGTACCCTTATTAATTGTCATAATTAAGTGTCGTGAGTAGCGTGGGATTTGAAAGTTGATAATCAAGGTTGCGGTTTAGCGTTGACAAGGAGGTCACGGGCTCAGATGAGCTGGAAAAAAATTTAAATGTTTAGAGTTAGCTGGTATTATCTTCAACGTCACCTGAGATTAGTGTCATGAGTAAGAGGTTTTGTGTATTGACTTGCGGATCCTTGATTCGCTTTGCAACATTTGTATGGACGATGGTATGGATGTGCAGACTTGTTACATGTTGCAGAAGGCTATGGGAGCATATCCCACGGAAAGGTTGTATAAGTGTGACGTGAAGTCACTTAATTGATTGAGGATTTAAATCAAGAATAGAGATTGTGGTACTATCGATAATTGAAAATTTATGCCTGAAGGGCGCTCGGTTCATTTGGTTGTGGAATGTGGAAGGTTGTTCCATATTGGACGGTTGTTCTTGTGTGTTATGAGAAAAGGGGGTTATTATGGACCTAGGAAAGATTATTGGCCTAGTTTGATATCGGCTTGAGGTCTGTGAATGGATTTAAATATGAATATGGGCTCTATATCAGGCCAAATGTGTTCATTTTATCAAAGCGCTCCTTGTGGAGGAGTATTCGGACGTTGGATGTTATTTCGTCGTCGTTGTTTTATGTAATGCTATGTTATTCCATATGAGTTTTGAAATGGCTTGATAAATTTCTTGTGTGTTGAGGTTCCGCATAGCGATGGTGTTATGTGAGCAGGATGGCTCTTGAGATTTAGATCATATATCGCACTTCATTTGTGCTTGAGTTTTGTAGCTTATGGCGCTATGTCTCCCTAGGGATGGTATTATGCACTTAGCGTGCTTGTGGCCGATATTCGGTATTTTGTAGTAATGAGCGAATTTTCTCGGTTTGTATCTTCTTATGTGAATTTTATGTGTGGATCGGGTGGCACGCCGATACGAGTATGTTGTTTGGATCGGGTTGCACGTCATGACAGTGTGATGTTAAGTATTATTTCCCTATATCTATTTTTGTGTGTTTTGTTTCCCCTTTTCTGAGGAAAGTTCATATTAGTTGTGTGAGTTGAGTAGTCCCTTCTAGAGTTCATTTTCCTTATGTATCGCGTTCGAGCTTCTGGCCTATTGGCACGTTATGGCATCATATGGGACTTTTATCATGACCGGATTGGCTTATTGCCTGATAGTTCGAACTGGGTGAGACGAGATTATTAGATCTAGGATCTGTACAGTCAGATTATATGAAGTATATTAAAGATCAAAGATCATTATTTGGTTCAGAATGAGGTAATGGTTCTTGTCAGAAGTATAGACTCAATGATTTGTTGACTCGGCAGTTGGTTATGAATTTCTACACATCTCTTCCATCATGGCAGTATTGCGAGAGTTGGAATAAGACTTATATATATCACGAGGTGCATTGTGAGCATCAGATTCGAGGAATGTCGGCTATTATGATTAGAGAATGTTATTATGGTCGTGTGAATGATGTGGTGCATAGTGAGAATTCGGCAAAGGCATGCAGTCATGTTCTGGTACCTCCTGTAGCGATTGATACGGTGTCCATATATTGGAAGCAGGCCTGGCAGAGAATTACGGATGTTGGAATTGGGCTCTAAGCTTATTTGCTCGAATAAAAGGGAATATCTTCAGAATTGATCGAGCTAATGTGCTCAACTGGGTTGTAGTAAACGGGTAGGTGCACGAGGTGTTAAACAGTGATTTCGGACAACTCCAGCGCAGTTCTTAGCACATTCGAGGACGAACATATGTTTAAGTGGGAGAGAATGTAATAACCCGAACGGTTGTTTTAAGCTCTAGCGCATCGTTCAGCAGTTTGAGGCCATGTGCAGCTTCACTTCAGGTATTATGACTTGTACGCATGGTCGGAATTGTATTTCTGGAAGTTCGGATTTAAAGAGAATTCTCATTTCGGAAGCTTTAAGTTGAAAGAATTGACTAAGATTGTATTTTTGAGCAAACGACCTCGGAATCGGGATCGAAGGTTCCAGCAGGTTCGTATGATGATTTCGGACTTGGGCGTATGTCCGAATCGGGTTTTGAAAGACCCGAAAATGTTTCGGCACCTATTGTGGAAGTTAGCATTTTTGGAAGAATTTCATAAGTTTGGGTTGAAGTGAATTTCAGTGTTATCAATGTCCGTTTGGGATTCCGAGTCTGGGAATAGCTTCGTATAGTGATTCTGATATTGGGAGCGCAATCGGAAGTGAATTCGGAGGTCCGTGGGTCATTTTGGAGTCATTTGGCTAAAGATTGAAATTTGAAGGTTTTTGAGGAGTTTGACTGAAAGTGGACTTTTTGATATAGCGGTCAGAATCCAATTCTGGAAGTTGGAGTAGGTCCATAATGTCGAATGTGACTTGTGTGCAAAATTCAACATCAATCAGACATGATTTGATAGGTTTCGACATCGAATGTAGAAGTTTGAAGTTCTAAAGCTCATTAAGATTGAATTGGGGTGAGATTCATGATTTTGATGTTGTTTGATGTGATTTAAGGCCTCGAGCAGGTCCGTGTTATGTTATGGGACTGGTTTGTGTGATTGGACGGGGCCTTTGGGGCCTCGGGTGTGTTTCGGGGTGGTTTCGAATCGTTTCGGACTATTTTGCAATAACAGATGTTGGTGTCTGGTGTTGTTCTTCGCGTTCCCAAGGATCCTTCTTCGCGAAGAAGGATTTGGCTTCTGGGACTCTATTCTTCGCGTTCGCGAAGAAGGATTTGGCTTCTGGGACTCTGTTCTTCGCGTTCGTGAAGGAAATCTCTGTTGCACAGGTCTGACTTCGGAGGCTCATATCTCACAATCTATAAGGAATTTGGAGATGATACAAAAAATGGAAATTATAGCCCTTTGTGTCTAGTTTTCACAAAATTAAACTATTTACCATTTGGATATGTGTACAAAACGTTATGGATGGTACATTACAGGCTGTCCGGAAAGGTAAAGAAGAAATTTGTATTGCACAGGGCTGACTTTGGAAGCATATATCTCAAAATCTATAAAACAAATTGGGAGATGACCAAAACACAAAAGTTGTAGATCTTGGTGTCTAGTTTTCATAACAATAAACAAATTATCATTTGGAGTTTTGTATGAATATGTATGGCCATTATACTAGAGGCTCTCTAAGAAGAGTTTGGAAAATAATTTTTGGGAATTTTCTTCTTCGCGAACACGATGGGCGTCTCGCGAACGCGAAGAAGAGTCTTCTGGGCAGTGCATAAATAGAAAGAAATAGTTTTGGCTCATCTTATCTCATTTTCTCCATGGGAGCAGACCTAGGATCGATTTTGGATCTCCATTTTCATCATCCATGTCAAGGTAAGTGATTCTCATCTATTGCAAGTTAATTACTTGGATTATATCTTGATGTTTACATAGAAAATCATGTAAATTAGTAGAAATTTTGGGATTTTGGAAAAAACGTAGGAAATTTATATTCTTGAATTTTTACCATGATTTTGGACATGAAATTGAGAGACAATTATATATTTGAGTTCGTGAGGTTAGGGGAAAATTTTATCTTTAAAAAAATTAGAATCCGGGCACATGGCCACGAGGGCGATTTTGTCAGCTTTTCGAGTGGAGTTGGGATCTTATATAAATTAAATTGTTATGAGTATTATGGTGTATTTTCATTGGTTTTTCCATTATTTGGCTAGTTTTGCAGTGTTGGGGCATCGGTTTGAGTCGTTGGAAGGGGCTTGGAAGCCGGTTATTGGACTTTAGAGCAAGGTAAGTCTCCTTTCTAACTTTGTAAGAGGGAATTGTCCCCATAGGTGAAATAATTGGTTATGTGCTCCTATTTGTGGGGACTACGTACGCACAAGGTGACAAGAGTCTGCGCGTAGCTAATATTATATTTAAGTTTGGGTAGTCTGGGACCCAAAAGCATGCTATAGCTGAAATATTTGTAATCTTATTGACAACTGAAATTGCCTAAATCATATCGAATTAGTAAAAGAATTTCTAAAAAGGGTTAAACCTCATTTTCTTAAATTGTTAAAAGAGAATTGACTTTTCCTTGGATAAATATTTCTTGATGAATTCTTAATTGACTGTTTGAATATGTGTATCTATGAGTACTTGTGTGGCCCATATCATTCGCGAGCGGGGTAAATCTATTATTTATATTTGACCGCGTTGCACGTATGATTCGCGAGCGGGGTAAATGCATCTTGGTTCGCGCCATTCGACCCTCTGACGGTGCACAGTTTAAATATTTATTGGATCGGGCCGTACGACCTCGGCATGATTAGCACATGCTTTTAATGCTTTCTTAAGATTTACAAATTGAGATTGCCTCCCTGGTCTAAGATAAATTGATAAATAATAGATTACGAATTTGGAGACTTATAAATATAAAAAGGAATGTTTACTTGTTTCTTGACTTACTTAAGTTTGTTGTCGTTTTTAATATATCCATGATTATTCGTATTATTAATATATTTTTATTATTGGACCACTAGTAAGTATCAAAGTCGACCTCTCGTCTCTACTTCTTCGAGGTTAGACGGGATACTTACTATGTACACGTTATTTTTGTACTCATACTACACTTGTTGTGCATTTTTGTTTCACAGACACGTATGTCTAGTGGCCTAGTTAGGCGCAGCGACATGGTTGATATAGAGACTTAGGTAAACTACACCTCCCGAGACGGCTCACAGCCAGCGGACTCTCCTTAAGAGTATTGTACTGTATTTTCTTTTCTGTCCAATTTGTATCTCGAGAAAATCATAGCTTTCACAATTATTTAAACGAGAATTTAATTAAGTATTTATGGTTAGCTTGCCTGACAGCGGTGTCCAGCGCCATCACGACCCTTAGTGAATTTTGGGTCGTGACACACCAATCATGTTGCGTTTTAATTAACCCTCACTTTCATACAATTCGCTCGTGGTTTCTAATTAATCGGATAATTTCTCTCGCAGTATTCTCCCGAATTACTACTCGCCTATTCAAAATAGATTATCGTCTATATTCCTATGGAATCAATCTATTATGAACGCATTAAGATTATGATATTCAATTGAGCATGTTGACTAGGTATATATATTCCTATCCTAACCACAAATGTGCCCTCCACTCAGAGTTATGATCATGCCCTCTTTCACCCTTCTCTAATCTAAACTGTCACGACCTAAAATCTAGCCTTGATCGTGATGGCGCCTATCGTGTTACAAGGCAAGCCTATACCCAAAATACTATAAATAAACTAATTATAAGAATTCAATAAAATATTTTCAACATTTAAATTTCTCATAAACTAAATAAACTCTTAATATAAAATATGGAAACGATCCCCAAACATCGGGGTGTTACTAAGTCATGAGCGTATAAAACTATAAACTAAGATATATAAACTGTTTAACTGTCTAAAAGAAGAAATGACAAAAGGATTAACAAGGTCTTGGGGAATTAGCAGCTACCTTGCAATCTCCACAGATAGCCGGCCGAAACTCAACGATCGCCGCGCTCTAACTCACCTGGATCTGCACATAAAGTACAGGGTGTAGTATGAGTACAACCAACTCAGTAGTAACAGGAATAACTAAGGAACTGAGCAGTAGTGACGAGCTAAGTAAAACAGTCCAATTATTTATTTTCACAATTTAAAAATAAATAGAAGTAAACACTCAGTAAATGCCACAAATAAATTTAACAAATAAATGCAGCAACAACAAAAGTAAATACAACCTCACATCAATGTCACTCCATCACTCAACACTTGCACTCAACACTCAACACTCAATACTTTGCGCTCACTGGCGTGTGTACGGACTCCGGAAGGGCTCCCAAAGCCCAAGAACTAAGCACGGACAACTCACGTGCCATCATATCAATACCTGGATCCGCACAGTCAACTCACGTGCTATACGGATAACTCACGCGCTATGATATCAATACCTGGACCCACACGGTCAACTCACGTGCTACGCGGACAACTCACGCACTATGGTATTAATATCATTACAACCAGGCCATCGGCCTTACTCGATCATGTACCTCACTAGCCTCACCATCATCAATAAATAAGGGAACACATCTCACATCAAGTATCACAGCATATTAGCAAATAATTGAGACTAAGGTAAATATGTACAATAATTTCTATGACTGAGTACAAATAATGTAAGCATGAATAAATCCTAACCATGATCTCTAACATGAAGGCAAACAAGTTCAAAAACAAGTAAACACATAACCATAGATAATAGCTATGAGGTCTCGCAGCCTCAAGGGATGGACCAAGTCTCAATACCTCGAGGTATACACCCACACGCGCATCACCTAGCATGGGTATTGTAGACATGTGATTTTTGACCCTCCCCCAAATTTCACCCATTTTAGCATAAAATATTTAATTTAGGTCTAATATAGTTATTTCAACTAATTTTGACTCTTTTACATTATTTTGATCATAAAATTGAAAAATACAAAAAAATAGTTTCATTCTTCTCTATTTAATTAAGGTATTAGGTATTTTTAGAAGAATATTATTTTTTACCCATTTTTATTATAATTATAAAAATACCAAAAATAACTTCATGTCATAATATAGTTTGCTTTAATTAATTAGTAATGATTTTACAATTTTATAGTATATTATTTTAGGAAAGAAAATAATATTTTTAGTCTTGTAAAGCTAAAGGGCCATTTTTAAATACTATTATAGCCCAATTACCTTACCTATGCCCAAACCTATCAGATTTGTCTCTTATTTTTGAATCAAAAACCTAGCCCTGGAACCGTAGCTATTCTTTCTTCTTCATTACACCAGAATCTTAGATAACAATGGACAATACACGACAAGAACCTTCACCATGAAATCTCCATCTTCAACCTTAGAAGACAAGCATACACAAAACCTTACAACCCTAGAGAACTCAAAAAATAACCACCCAAACTCTTTCAGCACAACCATAACCTATACATGACCACCCTCCAACTACTAGTGACCCCTCATCTCCTCCAACCCCATCCGCGACCAGCGGCTCAACCACCACCCTAGCACCATTTATCCTTCACAAGAACCACCATCAGCCCGATATCCACTCAAAACCACCAGAAGCCACTGCGAAACAGCCATCCTCCATAGCCGCTGAACTCCAAGAACGACCCCTGAACTCAAGCTTCTTATTCAACACAACAACAAAGACCTAAATCCTCTTCAGCTTCTAAGCAGTAACCTCAAAGAGACAGCCATGGATGCTTGCTTCTTCTTTTTGAACTAGACCAACAACAAGCGGAACCTTAGATAGGAGCCCAGCAGCCGTCTTCTTCTTCCAAAAGAAATGAACAGCGCCACCCCCCTCCTCCATGCCCAAATCTGCCGGAATCCGACACCTTCCCCAAAGAGCTTTGGAATTTCAGATTTTCGGTTGGGTTCTTTATTTTAGAAAATGAACAAAAACATAAAAGGATTTTGTTTCTCTGTTTATTGCTTTCACCTGGAAGAATCAGAAACACACACACAGTCATAAGCAGAAGGTCGGACAATTTGGTGTTAGCAAGCTTCTTCTTCTGATTTTCAGTTTTGAAACCATGGAATCCAATGGAGTGTGATTGGGGTCGTGTTGGTTTCAATTTTCAAAATTGCGGAAAACCGAACAATTATACAATATGTCATTGTATCCCTATATACTGTTCCGATTGTGGTCATTTTCCATTTTGTCTTCTGAGTTGCAACTTTGAATTCAATAAAAGGTCCGACTCTTGCTCTATTTCTCTAATCTCTTTTGGCTTGATATTTGATCTTATCAATAATTTGAATTTGAAATTGGATGTGTTATCTGCTGTTGGTTATCCGAAGTAATTTGAAGTCGTGAATCTGAAATTTTGTTGTTTGGATTAATTCTCTCGGTTATCTATTATTGTTGATATATCAAAAATAGTAAGATTGAAAATAATCTGAATATGTCGTGGGAGTTGGGGCAAACAAAATTGAAAGTATTCTGGCCTTAAAATAGTTCTTGTTGTTTTAACTTTATTCGTTTTAAAGTCTCTAGGAGAATGCTTAGGCTGGCAACACTTGGGTAGGTAAGCTTTAGAATTTTATTAGTTTTGAGACAAGAGGTCGCTCCCGTAGTTAAATTTATCCGGGGAATACCCCGAAGAATTTGTATATATTTTTATTCGGGGAATGCCCTAAAGTATCATGTATTTGGAGGTCGTAATGAACACTATGGAGAAAGTATAATGTAGGCTAGCTTTTATTTTTATTTTATTAGGTGGGGACGACCTCGAGCCTCTTGTGTATTTGTTTTTCTTTTCTGTTTTTAGTTATACCTCAATTTGAATATTTTAAACGCCAACTTGATCATATATGCAACCGTACTAGTTACGAGACTTGGAGAGTGCCTAACACCTTCTTCCCGAGTCAAATGAATCCCCTTACCCCGAATCTCTGGTGCGCACTTGGTTTTAGAGTTTGGAACGTTTTAAAAGGAAAAATTATTTTTAAAAAAACGGTGACCTGATACACCGAAATCAAATGTCAGGTGGCAATTCTGAGTTATTTTCCTTTTGAATACAATTTTTGTCACGTTCTAATTGAAAAATCTTTTTCAAGCTTTACTAAATCTTTTTATTAATTTTAAGAGGGTTAAGTGAGATTTTGTTAAAAAATGGGTGTGATAGGTATAACCTCCAAACAATCAAATGATATAAAATTCTCCAGGTTTATACCCTCAAAGACAGAGTTAAAACTGTTACTTACCTCAAATACGTAAAATCCTACTCCAGGATGCCCTCGTCTCTGGTCTCGGTCTCCAAAAGCTCCGAATCTAATCATAATCATAGTGATACCATTAGCACGTTCTAAAGAATCGAATTCCACAATAAAAATTACAAAATATACCAAAAATTCAAAATCGGCCAAAACCCGGCCCCCGTGCCCACATCTCGAAATCAGTCAAAAATGGCAGAATAATAATCTTCGTCCTCCTCCGATTCTAACCATATAAAATTTGTCAAAATCGGACTCTGTTTGGTCCCTCAAATCCCTGCCTAAAACACTCCAAAACTTAAGCCCTAATTCCCTCAATTTCGCTTTCAAATCATCAATCAAATCCCGAAACGAAGATGGATTCATGAAATATAATTAAAACAGAGTAAAGAACACTTACCCCACTCCCTATGGTGAAAATCGCCTCCAATATCGCCCAAATTCAAGCTCCCCAACTCAAAATATGACCGAATGAACAAACGCTAGTTTTATATATTTTTTTGCAAGCTATTCTGCCTCATTTATCGTGCCAAACGATCTTGAAACTCGCTTTTTATGCTTTCAATGGATTCCTTGTGAAATTCTTGTCAAGTTAGCCTTTTGAATCACTCAATTTGACATTATAATGAATGAGACATGTAGGTTTTAATATTTGCAAATAGTGAAAATTTTTAAATACGCCGTCAGTGATAATTTCATAATTAATCTAAACAATCTGGCAACTTAATTCTTAGTAAAATGATCATAAAATCCTCATACGATGTTCAAATTCGACGATTCTCTTTGCTACGGATCCGTAATTACGATAGGGATCTAATGCTTCAATCAAAAAATAAATCGGAGCTCATTTGTTCAATATGATATCATTTATGCTTGAAGAAACGGCGTCGAAACATAAGAAAAACGAGCGCAACACAACGTAAATCTATCCGAAACTCACCCGAGACCCTCAGGGCCTCAATTAATAATTCCAACAAATAATATATTACTTTCCGAACTTAGTCGAACCTTCAGAACACCCAAAACAATACCAAAACACCAAATCAACCTCGAATTCAAGCCTAAGAACTTCTTAACTTACAACCTTCGCCAATTCAAGTTTAATTCTACCACGGACCTTCAAATTATATTTCGGACACACTCCTAAGTCTAAAATCACCCAACGAAGTTAATCGAATCATAAAAATCCAAATCCAAATTCGTTTACTCATAAGTCAACTTCCGGTTGGCTTTTCTAACTCAGCTTTCTAACTAAAAGATTAAGTGTTCATTTCACTCCAAAACTATTCTGAACCCAAACCTACCAACTCGATACAACTCAACACAGCTGAAAAACACACAAAAAAGATAAATGGAGGAAACAAGGCTATAACCCTCAGAGCGAACGACCGGGTCGTTACATAGATGTAGCTTTCCCAAGCATAGCATAGATAGTAAATAGAACCTATGTCACGACCCAATTTAGGATTGTGACCGGCGCTTAGGAGCAAGTGCTCCCAAGTAAGCCTCATCGGTAATTTTACAGAAAATCGGGTAGAGTTTTCCCTGTTTTTGGACCATCCCAAAAATTTTTCCTGTCTCAAATCAGCAACCAAACAACCTAATACAATTCAACTGGCAATTGACAACTTACCAATTAGCCAAAATAAGTCTCCACCATTATTAATCAATACACTAACAACCAGAAATACTAATTTACCTCCAACTTTCATAATAAAGAATGATACTCGACATAAGACTATATTAACAAAAGATACTCATGACACTAAATTATTGACTATGGAGCGACTCTAAGAATTTAAAAGAAAAACCATAACAATTGATAAAATCTCCGCTCACGCGAACAAGTACGAGGCTCACCAAGAATTCTCAACCTGTGTGATCTAATTAACGAAATTCTCCCCTGCGTCAACTGCTGTCTCTATAAAAAAAAATTAGCGGGGAATGAGTCGCTAGCTCAGTGAGTAATAACACTTAACCACAACCGTTTTTATTTGGGGACAAGTCAGAAACATGCTAGTAGCTCAAAAAGAAAATACATAAAAATGCCCTTTCAGAAACAATAAATAATTTTCAGTCTCATCATACTTTTCCTGTAGTATAATACAAATACAATTCAGTAATAAGCTCGGTAACCACTGTATAAAATCAGTATTCACATTTTGGGAGGTTTCAATGAACGGATCATGTAATCGGTATAACTATGGACTTCTTCGCAAGAAGTCAAATATATCAGTAGTCCCTACTCGAGGAAAATCGGTAACGGTATGCTAGTTCTACCTTTCCACTAGCGAGGGCTATAACGGTAATCGGTAATTACAAGGTGCAACAGGTCTAACAAACCCGCCGATAGCTACGGGATCCTTCAATGTCTACTCTCATTTGTACTTGTCTCTGTAATCCATATATACTCATAGAAACTATTTTAAAACAATATAGGGCATTTCGGTTCTTATCAAATCATATAATTTCCTTTCGATAACAGTAAATTCAAGTAAGTGTCAAACAGATCTAGTGACAACGAAAATATTTAAAACCATGGTATTCATCTCAAATAACTATTTCGGTATCATATCGAGTAAAAGACTTGTCCCACATGCAACTCAAAATAATCGGTAATATATTCATATTAAAAATCATGTGTAAATCATGCAAGTTATGAAAACACAAATTGCGTAAGATTACTACTCACAGTACTTGTGTCGAAATACCAAATGCGTCACCTCGAGCGATCTGTACAACTTTCTTCAATCAATCTATAACCACACCAACATCGATCTCATGTTAATTTTCTTGTTTAGGCTAATTCGTAGCTAATTTAGAATGCCTCAACCTCGGAGATTTTTTTTTTTTTTTGACTCATAATTTGTCGATTTATACTTTCTCGTGTTACTGGTAATTTAAACCAAATTCTAACAATCAACCAAATACAACCTATTTATATAATATACTCCGTTAATATCTGAAAAAGTCTTATGGGTTTCTCCCAATTTCCTTAATTTTATCTTTAAACTTTTAATCTAGTCCCAACATCATCTCTACTCAGTCCCAAAAGAATCATGAATATAAAATAATATTGTCTCAAAAGAAGAAAAATTACATAAAATCACCTGGAATTTATTGTTGAAGCTTAAGAATTTATGTCGATAATATGGTGAAGCACGGTATTCGGCACTACGAGTACACCAGAAACTCTTTTTTTCTTTCTTTTTCCTGTTGATGCTTGTGTTGGCTAAAGGGGTTTTCTCTTTTTCAACACTTTTTAGGTTCTGTTTCAATTGCAGCATATATGTTGCGTTCCTTTCCCCCAAAACCCCTTTAGCTTTTTGTATTTTGTTTTGGTTTCCCATTTTCTCGTTTCACTTTTCAGTGGGCTTAGCCCATTCTCCTAAATCCTAATGTTTTATTCTCTTTTTTTTATTAATTTCTTATAGTTGTTATTATTATTATTATTATTATTATTATTATTACTATTATTTTGTCAATGAATAATAGACCCTTATTAAAATATAGGATATTACAACCTAATTATTGGATTTCAAGAGTCATGTACTATTTTTAACTTAGAATTTGGCTTGATCCCTTAAAATTTTGGTATCTACGGTACCATTTCACATGTGACAAATTAAATATTCTATTTATATCGTTTCACATGTAACAAATAGTGCCTTTTTTTCTCTTCTATAGATTTTTTTTTTTTTTTTGCCTTTTGGAAGATGGTGCTGGATTAAAGTCTTGTGTTCTCATTTAATATATCATTTTCAAGGAAAAAAGAAAGAAACTCACAAGCATGAAGTTATATCGTGGCCTGTATAGCTTTATTGATGTAATATAAAAGCTAAATCAAATTGATGTTCTCTTGTTTATATTGCTTAATAAAGGCAAAAACACGTGTGCCCTAGATTACGATCGATCACCTATATATTCTGTCTTGAATTTTTTTTTCACTTTTTTAAATATTTTTTATATTACACTCAAATCTCTCTATAACAGTCTCGTTTGTTTCGAATATTTTTGAATACTATAACGAAGTGCTGTTATAGAGAACATCTATTATAACATAACTTAAAAATTGGTTCCGAAAAAATTTGACTTTGATAGTGAGGTATTGTTATATATGAATATTATTATAGAAATGTATGACTGTAATTTGATTCAGCAAAAAATACTCCACCGATAAAGTAAAGCGAGAGGCAATTGAACCCTTCTTAGGGTTTCGTGTAATTCATGGTGCCAAGAAAAATATCTAGTTTTCAAATGAGAAGTGTCTGAATCGTTTTGCGTGCACCTCAACTATTACGGGTACGTGTACTTTCCACTAGACCAAAATCACCTAATGCTTTAACTAATTATATGTTTACATCAAGGACAAATTCATTATTTAAATTTATAGTGCTTCGAATGTGTGTGAAATACCAATTAAATGTATATATATGTAACCATTTTATCTTGGCCAAATTAGAGAGAAAAAGAAAACTAAAGATTATTGAATAGAGTAAGTACACTTTATCCTAATCAAAGAAAAAGTTAAACCCTATGCATGAGAAGTTTTGAGAAATAAATTATTCCCTTCTAGAAATAATTAAGAAGATAGCAGTTTTTTTTTTAATTCATTATGAAAAGAAAAAAGGTTTCATAATTAAGAGAAATAATCATTCTTTGCGATAACAAAGAATCTTTAATTTTTCCCGAAAGAAAGTAAGAACTAAAGATTTGAGTTAACGAATGTAGTTTGCTACATTATTGGAAAAAAATATCAACAACCAAAACCACTGTGAAATTCTCTTATATTTCATGCATCCCAATTTATATACTTTAAATTAAATCATTTAATTAATCACGACTTGACTAGATTCATAGTATGTGTTTGTTAAACCGTAAGGAAAATATCTTGATAATGATTCCACGGTGACACGAAATCAAAGTTGAAAATTCGAAGATAATTAATGTGTTTTGAAGAAGAAAATTAGAGTACAAAATTTTGTGAAAATTAAATGTCTGTATTTGTCTAATAGTGCCACATTTTCATTTATCTGATGTACATTTTTAGTTGAAGTATTTAACAATAAATACTATTTAGGAGATTTATGATTTTTTCCTTAGCGGAAGTGGATATATATTATATAGCAACTACGGTTTGTGTCACCGATAGCGAAAATCATCATTAAGCGGATATACGGGAGGTGATTTAAACTAGTTTAGAATCAAAATTCGCAGTTAAAATCGAATTAAAAATCTGCGATACAAGAATATCCCATACACATATATTTATGGATACACAAAGATACCCAATGGATACATATGAGCCACACAAATAATACACAGGGATAATGATCACGCCCAACTATGCCTTATAAAAAGGACAATGCGGTCGCTGCAAATATA
>MU752229.1:47554-79339 GCA_026770625.1 Nicotiana glauca | reverse complement strand
ACAGAATAATGAGTTGGTGACTTGTTTGTCCTTGCTGTGCTGTGACCTTAGGATTTGGATTATGATTCTGCAGTCTTTTCGCATCATCATTTATTATATTCTCGTTGTTACTTGTTCCCCTTTTTCCTTCATTGTGAGTTGTAGTAGTTAGTCATCCATGCAGTCTTTACATAGTTATATATCGTTTCCATTATCCCTATGATTATAGTGTTTATTGTCCGGTAGGTGTCTTGACTGTTCCTCGTCACTACTCCATCGAGGTTAGTCTTGATACTTACTGGGCACCGCTGTGGTGTGCTCATGCTACTCTTCTACACACTTTTGTTGTGTAGATACAGGTACCACCCATTTAGTTCTATCAGCCTTGGAGGGTGGCGTATCGGTAGGGACTTCGAGGTATATCTGCTGCGTCCGCAGACCGAGGAGTCCCTTTCCAGCTTTTCTGTAATAAGTATAGTACTTCCAGTATTTTCTCCTTTGTATAGATATTCTTGAGTCAGAGCCTCTTATGTATCCCTTAGCTTGTGATTTGTGAGTTTCCGGATTTTGGGAAGTTTTGTTAGCTTTGAGGATTGGTGTGGTATTTGCCGAGCGGCACCTTAATCCCTGTTTATTTTACCAGTTCAGTTTTATTTTTTTTCTTCCGCAAATTTTGGTTTATCTTCCGCATTGTTAGGCTTACCTAGTCATAGGGACTAGGTGCCATCACGACATGTTCATGGAGGATGAACTGGGGTCGTGACAGTAGAGTACCTAGTGATTTACAAGATTCTGCTGAGAGCACTTAGTAAAGCAGTAAGTAAATGAGACGGAGGATTTTTATGTGGAAAAATCCCGCACAAAGGGATTAAAAAAACCACGATCTACACTGTAGTCTTTTAACTTCACTAACTTGTAATCTTACCTATACAAGCCACTTTAAAATACTCTCGATTGCAAAGGATTTACTCAACTAACTTGAGGTACCTTTACCACAAGACACTTTGTGACTATCCTAGTTACAAAGGCTTTTTCTAACTTGTGATATTCTCACCACCACAAGTCACTTTATAACTCTACGATTACAAAGGCTTTTCCTTATGAATAAATCTAGTCACAACGTAAACTCAACAAGTTTATGGATTTACAAGACGATTCCTAATCAGTATGCTTCTAAGTTAAGCGATTTTGGAGATATAGTAAGTACAATAACAAGGTTACAACTCAAATAGGATAGCAACAATCAATCTTTTAGGAACTGATATGTAGTGGCGTTTCAACGTTGTTCTTCAAGCTTGAGAGGATGATATTTCTATTTTTGCTAGAGGCTTGAATGAGAAACAGAAACCTTCCAGTGTTGTTTTTGTATAAAGCCCATTTGGTACATCTTAATCACATCACTTGAGATGATATGAGTACTTTGGTTGGTTAGAGAATGAGTGGGCTGACAATGTGGTGCAGTACAGCAGAAACAGTGCCATCGGTCACTTCATTTCCAGTTGTTTCCAAATGACTTTGTACTGCTACGAGGAAACCACAAGAGTATTAGGTACTTGTTTGGTTCCTAAGTTCTGAAGCTGTAGTAATTCATCTTTAGCTGAAATCCATTAACGCTTGTAGCAATCCAAGTAGGTCAGGTTCCCCTATCTAGTTCTTAGCATAAAGTTTGTTAGATCATCAAAACATCAGGCATGAGAATTTAAGATCTATCAATTTCCCCCTTTTGATGATGACAAACTTAAACAATTATAGATCGGAATTGGGGCAGTAAAAAAAACAAAGCCAGTTTCAAAGAGTTCCCCCTGAGGCGATGCCTTAATCGTTCATGGTCAAAGTAATAAAGCAATTCATAAGAACTAGTTCCCCAACACAAAGAAGTCCAGTTGAGCTAAATCATGCCACATATGTGCGCACAATCATGAGGAAGAATAGAACACAAAGAGAAGTACTTGACAAATAAAAGAGGATTCATATTAATAATTTTGATATGCCTCATCCTTTGAAAAAAGAAGAGGCTACATTGGACTTGATCACAGGAGCAGTAGTAGTAGTAGTACATCCCAATCATCATAAAAAAACAAAAAAAAACCACCAACCATAAACAAGGAAACAAGAAAAAGAAACAGTTCCAGAAAACTGGTCACTCTTAGGGGGCACTGGGAGGAAAAGACTTGGAAGTTGCGACAAGTGTCTGGAGAATAAAATCTATTCGGGCATTTCCTGAATTTTGCTCGTTGAGCAGTTCATCCTTCAAGTTCTCGACTTGCGCCTTGAGATCAACATTTTCTTGCATCAAACGGATCACCTTATCATATGACATGGGAATCACTCGAGCTTGTTGACCTTCCAAGATAGCGTTCCTGGCCTTCAAATGACGTATATCCTTAGTTGCACTATTCTGGGCATTGATGAGCTGAGACACAGTTTAAGTACTTCCCACATCCCCATACTTCTCTATACACTCGCACTCTTCCAAGGTTTTCTATAAGAATGTCTGCTTACCGGTTCCCACCTTACCTGTTCCAAGTGGAACCTTAAAGAACTTGAACACCTGGGTGAGAAAGAATCCATAGGGAAGCCCGTGATTACCATCTTTGAAATAGGCAACCTTCTGCATGTGTTCGATCATTGTGGCAGGCAGATTCACAAGGTGGAAACCGTCCATTTGATCCATAAGGAATAAATCAGACTTACAAGTCATAGACCTCCTTTCTGCTCTAGGCAACAAGACTTTGTTAACCAACTCAAAAAGCAGCTGGTAGACAAGGAATAGTACTTTCTTATGGGTCTGGTCCCCTTTCTGATTAGCATTGTCTTTCACCACTGCATTTTTGAAGTTATACTGACAGACATCTTGGACACTCGACACCCCAACTGTAGGAACTTGCAAAATCTCGCCAAGAAATTTCACACCAAAGACAATATATAGCCCATTGACCAAATCACACACATGGTCAGTATCAACTAGAAAGAGACTAGCGAAGAAACATTGTACCTCCTCCTCATACATTTTAGGGGAGTCAATGTAAAATATATGCACCCATTGTTGAAACTCGACCATTTCCAGAATTTGATGCATTCCGGTCATCTCAAAGATTGTTGGGTCAATCATACGACCCAACTTCTTTCTTTCTTTCAAGAACTAGGTTCTTCAGCTGCTTCATACTTGCGTTTCCTATGTTTTTTTCCACTGACTTTACCTTTCCCTTTGGACTTGACAAGAATATCCTCATCACTCACCCTTTCTCCATGGAAATAGACTCAACCTTTTTTTAGGACCGCCTTACAAGGGAACCAGGTTCCTCAGGAGTTCCTTCTTCCACCTCAACTACAGGGATATCTTCATCACTTACAGGTACACCATCCTTCGCCAACTTTCTTCTTTTATTTTTACTACTTTTCTTGTTCTTTTGGAGGGAAGAATCGTAGGCCACTTTGACTTGAAGCATGGTAGTGGGTCTCTTGATTTTAGACTCGGGGGTGGAAACAACTCTTCACTTACTTATGAATGCATCAAGGACCACATCGTCCAGGTCTTCTTCATCACTAGATCGTAATTTTGGTGCTTGATTTCCAAGGGCACAATATCGAATGCAGGAACAACATTGTCCTAGGAATGAGAATCCTGAATTGGGTCCTCTTGAAAGGGATCAGCTTCCCCATGTGAAGCGTATGCTACTGCATCCTTTTAAAACGCCATAATAGACCCTTCGTCCCCCACGCTTTGTGACTTGTGTTTTGGGGAAATGACCTTATGTAATAACCCATCAGTGGATACCACAAAAATAGTCTTTTCTTCTTCAAATGGTGCTTCCACAACCATGGAGTCGACGACAATGATGACGGAGCCTTTTGTGAACTCAGTATTTTGACCCTGTTCTACACTTAGGGTTTGACTGGTTTCGGCAACAAACAATGGAGAGAATGGAACAGTGGTTTCTAGGGTTTCTGAGTTGGGAAACTAGGAAAGGTGTGGCTGTAGCAGTAAGAGTTATATAAGGTGACAAGGACTCAGTGACGGCGAGAGGTTCCATAGACGGGTCAGAGGTGGTTACAGTTGAGGCAGAGAGATCATAAGTTTTCTCAGCCATTGAAAGAGGTGGTATCATGATCCTTTCCTTTTGGGTGAATTTAGAATAGGGATTATGGTTAATGAAGGGAAGACGAGAGAGGTTTTTAAAACGGAGAGGATAATTATGAAGGGATAAGAATAGGCACCAGTTCTAAAATGGCGGTTGGGCGTGGAGAATTGTGATGTTTCAAAGGGAGATGGAACGTTTTGAATTGAAGGGACGTGACAACCGGATCTGAAAAGTTGATGATATGGCAGTTGTATTTTATACCTTTTAAGACGCAAATTAAAGGATGCACAGAACTACTAACCTTTAGTACAAGAACCTGGTTCTTGAAAATCATTTTATTCAAGCCCTTTTTTGAAAAAAAAAATTAATCCTCTTTTATCAGTCATGTACTGCCTCTACTACCTCTATGCTTGTCCTGCGTGTATACCTGCAACGGTATTGAAGTGAGTTAGATAGGGCCGAAAATACTTTGAACTAATTAATTCTTAAGTATACGAGCCAGCTAAAGAGGAATCAGGTTCTCAATTTGGCTTCAATAGTCCCAGCTTTACTCTGTTTCTTTCAAACTGTTCCCTACTTAATGCCTTGGTGAAAATGTTTGCAATTTGATCTTCTGTGCTGCAAAAATTCACGCATATCAACCCTTTCTCCACATTATCTCTCAGAAAATGATGCCTCACATCAATATGTTTGGTCCTTTTATGTTGAACTGGATTCTTTGCCATATTGAGTGCACTGATGTTGTCACATAGGAGAGGTACACTCTTAGTGAGAACTCCAAAATTCTCCAACTGCTACTTAATCCACAGAAGCTGAGCACACCAGAATGCTGCAGCTACATATTAAGCTTTAGCTGTTGAAAGAGCCACTGAATTTTGTTTCCTTATCCCCTAAGAGATAAGACATGATCCTAAGAACTGAGCCATCCCATAAGTGTTTTTCTGTCCATAAGATAACCTGTATAGTCTGCATCAACATACCCAATCAGATTAAAACTGTCACCTGATGGATAATATAATACCACGTCCTGCGTGCCTTTGAGATATCTTGGTATTCTTTTGGCAGCCTTCAAGTGAGATTCCTTTGTATTTGATTGAAACCTCGCACACAAACCCACGCTAAAAACAATATAAAGTTGACTGGAAGTGAGATAGAGAAGAGACCCAATGATGCCTCTATACATTATTTGATTAACAGGAGATCCAGTTTCATCCATGTACTGTCGAGTGGCAGTTGCAATGGGAGAGTCTATCACCTTTGATGCTTCCATGTCAAAGTTTTTGAAGAGTTCCCTAGTGTATTTTTTCTGACAAATAGAAGTACCCTTTAGGGGATGTTTTACTTGAAGACCCAGGAAGAAGTTTAATTCCCCCATCATGCTCATTTCAAATTTTCTTCCCATAAGTTTTGTGAATTATTCACATAGAGAGTCAACTGTTGCTCCAAAAATGATGTCATCAACATAAACCTGAACAATGAGTAGGTTCCTTCCTCGTTTTTTTAAGAAAATAGTGTTGTCAATTTTCCCTCTCTTAAAGCTATTTTCTAAGAGAAATTTTGACAATCTTTCATGCAACGCTCGAGGAGCCTGCTTTAGCCCATACAAAGCTTTGTCCAATTTGAACACATATTTAGGGTGCTCATGAAATTCAAACCCAGGGGGTTGCTTCACATAGACTTCTTCCTTAAGTAGTCCATTCAAAAATGCACTTTTGACATCCATTTGGAATAAAATGAATTCCATATGAGAAGCAAAGGCGATAAGGATTCTGATGGCTTCCATGCGAGCCACTGGAGCAAAAGTTTCATCATAGTCAATCCCTTCCTCCTGATTGTAACCTTGGACCACTAGCCTGGCTTTGTTCCTTATGGTAATTCCATGCTCATCAAGCTTGTTTCTGAATACCCACCTGGTTCCTATAATGGTTCTATCTGGGGTTCTGGGTACCAGGTGCCAAACACTATTTCTCTCAAACTGATGTAGCTCCTCTTGCATGGCTGTAATCAAATCTGTATCTTTTAAGGCTTCCTTGATGTTCTTGGGTTCTATCTGGGAGAGAAAGGCTGAGAAGGCAGGTGAATTTCTAGCTCTTGACCTGGTTTGAACTCCGAAATCTAGAGGAGTGATTATGTTATCTATAGGGTAAGAATTTTGATGTCTCTAGTTAGATGTCTGGGTTTCATTCTGAGAGGAAGACGGATTTATTCTCCTCTATCCTTTTCTCAGATGCCAGTGGAGTTCCCTTAACTGCATCAACCACTCTTTCTTTAGCTTCAATGATTGTAATTGAAGTCCTTGGTTATGTTGATGATGACATCGCGTTATCTTCATTTGGCTACTTCACTTGACTTATCAAGTTTGCCTTTCCATTTGTCATTTTAATGATTTCACCAGGAACAAGTAAGGGTTCTCCATCTTTATCTTCCTTAACACTCTTCTCAAATTATGGATGAGATTCATCAAAAATAACATGGACGCTTTCTTCAACACATTGAGTCCGCTTGTTATATATCTTGTAAGCTTTGCTTTGAGAAGATTAGCGAAGAAATATCCCTTCGTCGCTTTTGGCATCGAACTTACGAAGCTGATCCTTTCAATGTTGAGAACATAGCATTTACATCCAAATGTTGTTAGGTAGGTCAGCTTGGGTTTTCTTCCATTCAGCAGTTTATACGGGGTCTTGTTTAGAATTTATCTGATCATGCACTTGTTCACTAAGTAGCAGGCAGTGTCGGCAGCTTCAACCTAAAAGTTCTTTGCAAGTACACTGACAATCAGCATTGTTCTTGCCATTTCTTCCATAGTTCCGCTCTTTCTTTCTATTACTCCATTTTGTTGTGGAGTTCTGGGAGCTGAGAAATTGTGAGTGATGCCATTTTCATTGCAGAATTCATCAAATTTGACATGCTCAAATTCTGTCCCATGATCTGATATAATGCATACAACTCTAGACTCCATCTTCACCTGGATTTTCTTCACAGAGGCCACAAATACTTCAACGGTTTCATATTTTGTTTTGAGAAACGAAGTCTATTTGAATATGCAATAGTCATCCACGATCACGAAAATGTATCTCTTTCCTTCTCTGCTTTGCACCCTCATAGGTCCACACCGATCCATATGAAGGAGCTCAAGCGGCTTTGACGTGCTCATATCTCTTTTTGACTTAAAGGAGGACTTTACATGTTTTTCTCTGGCACAGACTTCACAGACTCTTTGAGTTTTGAATTATGACATAGGCAGACCATGGACTAGGTCCTTCAAAATCAGTTTGTTCAGAAGGAAAAAGCTTGCATGGCCCAGTATTATGTTCCATAGTTCAACATCATCGTCAACCGCCTTCAAACAAATTAGATTACCACTCTGTAAATATTTGAAATCAGAAACATATATGTTCTTGTATCTTTTGGCCACCAGAACTATTTCACCAGTCACAAGGTCAGTGACTGTACATATTTTGGACAAGAACTCCACCTTGTTTCCTTTATCGCAAATTTAAGAGACACTCAGGAGACTGCACTTAAGTCCATTTACATAGCACACATTTTCAATAGAGTGAGTGACTGACTTCCCAAATTTTCCAACTCCAAGAATGTACCCCTTTTTGCCATTGCAATATGATACACTCCCTCATTGCAGGGATTTTAGTGAAAGAAAGTCTATGGTGTTCCAAGTCATGTGTTTCGAACACCCACTATCCATGAACCATTATTGACCACTTTCCTTCACTGTTCCCTGCACAAGAAATTAGGAGTTAGTTTTAGAAACCCAAACAAGTTTGGGTCCCTTGTAGTAACCAAGAGGATGAATAAGAGCTCTCTTAGTCCATGCAGGTAGTGTGTGTTTTCTATAACTGGAACCTGGTCCCTCTTTTGTGGTCACAGTTTCAGCAACCACTTTATCTTTTGGTACTGATTGAATCTTGGCCTGGACACCTTCCATGGAGTGCCTAGAATTCCCACATTGAGTACGAGGCCAGTTATCAGATGTAGTGGTGCTCTTACTATGAGGATTGTAATGAGCTTTCTTCATTGGGAACCTCGCTCCCTGCCCTTTTTCACTATCATTAGTGAACAAGGCAGTGGTAGCTTCTACGGACTAGGTCCACTTTAGAGAGTTTTTAAGATTATTCATTACTTTTTCTAGATTGGCTTAGAGGAGCTCATTTTTCTCAATTTCAGCACTAATCCTACATCTCAAGTCCTTTACCTCATCTTCAAGCCTAAAATATTCCTCACTAACTATCTCCTTTCCGCTTTCAGGGCTTTCAGGTTTTGACTTAGTCAAGGGCTTTACTATTAGTTCCCTTGGGTCAGCAGTTTCTGCAAAGAGATCACTCTTTCCTTTTCTAAGAATTTCAATGGTTTTCTTTTGATCAGTAATTGCAGCCACTAAGTCTTCTCTAGTAAGTTCAGATTCTTCTAGTTCTAAGAACAAGGAATGCCTATCCTCCGCAAGCCTACAAAAGGCAGTAATTAAAACATCAGCAAAGCATATGAGTTTTTTTGGAGAATATGATTTCAAATTTTTTTGAACATCCCTGAAGTTTACCTCTTCATTTCCATTGTCTTCATCATTGTCTGATTGAGCCATCAAAGCAAGCGTTGAGTCATATCCAATCTCCTCGCCTTCAACTGCCCTCGTAAAACTATCATTGGTATTAGATTTATCTTGTTTTACTTGTGTAGTTCCCTCATAAGCTATTTTCAAATCCTCCCATATTTCCTTGGCAGTGTCACATATAGAGATTCTATCATACTCTTTAGGTCCCAAACCATATACCAGAATTTTCTTCGCACGAAAATCCTTTTCCACCGCTTTCTTGTCTGCTTCAGTGTATTATTTGCTGGTTTTCTTGATTGGAACAAACAGGCCATCGCAGATGATATCCCAAAGCTCACAATCCTCAGCCATGATAAAATCATGCATTCTAGCTTTCCACCACCAATAGTATTTTCCATCAAAATTAGGTGGGTGGTATATGGATTGACCTTCTTCAAACTTTAGTGGAGCCTCCATGAGGATCCTTCCTAGGTGTTAGCCTGATAAGAGGAACCCGCTCTGTTACCAATTGATAGTTTGTATAGATCCACCAAATCATAGAGTACCTGGTCCTCTACAAGATTCTGCTGAGTGCACTTAGTAAAGTAGTAAGTAAATGAGGCAGGGGATTTTTACGTGGAAAAATCCCGCAGAAGGGGATAAAAAAATTATGACCTACATTGTAGGCTTTTAACTTTACTAACTTATAATCTTACCTATTACAAGCCACTTTACAATACTCCCGATTACAAAGGATTTACTCAACTAACTTGTGGTACATTTACCACAAGACACTTTGTGACTATCCCAGTTACACATGCTTTTTCTAACTTGTGATGTTGTCACCACAAGCCACTTTGTAACTCTACGATTATGAAGGCTTTTCCTTATGACTAAATCTAGTCACAACGTAAACTCAACAAGTTTACGGATTTACAAGAGGATTCCTAATCAGTATGCTTCTAAGTTAAGCGATTTAAGAGATATAGTAAGTACAATAATAAAGTTACAACTCAACTAGGACAACAATCAATCTTTTAGGAACGGGTCTGTAGTGACTTTTCAACCTTGTTCTTCAAGCTTGAGAGGATGATATTTCTGTTTTTGCTAGAGGCTTGAATTAGAAACAAAAACCTTCCAGTGATGTTTTTGTATAAATCCCATTTGGTACATATTAATCACATCACTTGAGATGATGTGAGTACTTTATTTGGTTAGAGAATAAGTGGGCTGACAATGTGGTGCGGTGCGATAGAAACAGTGTCGTCGGTCACTTCATTTCTAGCTGTTTCTAAATTACTTTGTACTGCTACGAGGAAACCACAAGAGTATCAGGTACTTGTTTGGTTCCTAGGTCCTGAAGCTATAGTAATTCACCTTTAACTAAAATCTATTAACGCTTGCAGCAATCCAAGTAGGTCAGGTTCCCTTATCTGGTTCTTAGCAGTAAGTTTGTTAGATCATCAAAATATCAGGCAAGAGCTTTTAAGAACTATCAATAATTATTCGGGATCTAACTCTAGATAATTCACTTCCAATATTCAAGTGATTCTCTCGAATTCACTCAATTAATGGTTCAAACGTTCAGCAAAAACTCCTCTCTTGATTAAGCCTTTACCCCACGAGACGAACCAAACTAAGCAATGTGAAGATATGCAAGAATTCATAGTGGATTGGTCTTTACGGAAACCTCTTTCGATTATTCTCTTAAATAGGTTTAATCAACGATTCAACTAGTCTATTTCGGTCTCTTAGAGGAATCTATAAACTCAACCAACAATATAATGCAAAGATATCACAAGTTAGGCCTCGCTCGATTACATGAACTAGTGAATATAGATGCAACAATTAAATCTTCCAAAATGATTCAATACATAAAACTAGAGTTATACTCCACAAACAATCATCAATACACCAAATCCATCAAACTCTAAAGAGAATTACTCCATAGATATGGAGAAATTCATCATAAATATAATTAAAGAATAGAAAATATGGATTCGATCCAAACTCGGGTCTTGAGTGAAGAAGGAATGATGAAATCCTTATGCTTGTGTTCTTTCAACTCTTCCTTAGCTTCCTTAGGTCGAAAGTATGTCCAAACTCCTCTCATAAACGTGTTTCTAGTTTTGAACTCCTCTCTCTAATTTTTGAACCGTTTTTTCCAAAACTTAGAAATGACTTTTGAATTTCAAAATCAATTTCATATGTTAGTCGGTGGTTTGAACGTATGTGTAGAGATGAGTGGATATCATATTTTTTTATGGGAGTGGAAGGAGAGAAAATAATGATGATGGAGGAATATGGGAGATATTATGATGGACGAGAGAGACGAAGAGGGGGTGGCAACTCCTAGGGTTAGTCAAATGGGGAGGGGATCTGTTCTTCTGTTGTGAAGAAAAATGGAGGTTTGTTAGGGTTTAAAGAGGGATTTGGGTCGGGTTTAAAGGGATCTGGGCTGGATGGAATTTGCATAATTGGGCCATTGAAATTATTCTTTGGCCCAAATTCTATACAAAACCCAAAGAACCTTAATTCCTCGTTTTTCTTTTATTTTCTTTATCTTGGATTGAGACTTCTTCTCTTGGTCATCTCAAATCATGTGTCTCAAGGTAAAAACCTGATCAAACACCAAAACAAATGAACAAAATTTTTCTGCCCCAATTTTCTCTAGGAAAATTCCGTGCTTTGTAACAAAATTCTATACTACTTCAGTATTAAAAGCTATAAAGGCCGGGATTGGTTTACCCTAGGAAAACATGATTCTTTGGGATTGTGTATCCTTAATTTAAGATCAACTCAACTAGGGAGTGGAGACCCTATGTTGGAAAAGTAACTAGGGAAGAACAACAACAACAACAACATCCCAATATAATCCCACTTAGTGGGGTCTGGGGAGGGTAGTGTGTACGCAGACCTTACCCCTACCCTGGGGTAGAGAGGCTGTTTCCAAATAGAACTAGGGAAGAACCTATATCTAAAATAAAATCAACCAGGGAGCGGAGATCCTACGTTAGAAAAACGACTAGGGAGTGGAGACCCTATGTCTAAAATAAAATTAACTAGGGAGTGGAGACCCTATGTTGGAAAAGCAACTAGGGAGTGGAGACCCTATGTCTAAAATAAATTCAACTAGGGAGTGGAGACCCTACGTTGGAAAATAAAACTAGGGAGCAGAGACTCTATGTATAAAACAAAATTAACTAGGGAGTGGAGAGTGGAGACCGTATGTCTAAAACAAAATAAACTAGGGAGTGAACACCCTATGTTGGAAAAGCAACTAAGGAGTGGAGACCCTATGTCTAAAACAAAATCAACTAAGGAGTGACCCTATGTTGGAAAAGTGACTAGGGAGTGGAGACCCTATGTCTAAAATAAAATCAACTAGGGAATGAAGACCCTATGTTGGAAAAGATACTAGGGAGTGGAGACCCTATGTCTAAAATAACTTCAACTAGGGAGTGGAGACTCTATGTTAGAAAAAAGACTAGGGAGTAGAGACCCTATGTCTAAAAATAAAATCAATTAGGGAATGGAGACACTATGTCTAAAATAAAATCAACTAGGGAGTGGAGACCCTATTTTAGAAAAGCGACTAGGGAGTGGAGACCCTATGTCTAAAATAAAATGAACTAGGGAGTGAGGACCCTATGTTGGAAAATACAGCTTGGGATTGGAAACCTACACTACCATGATTTTTAATTTTCTTTCTTTTTCTTTTTCTTTTTCTTTTTCTTTTATTAAGAAAATGAGTAAAATGGGGGGAAGAATTTGAGGAAGACTTCCTTTCTTTGGAGGGATTGTTACCGCAGAGTTATTTTATCCCCTACGCAGTTTCTTTTTGATTGCACCTGCTTCTTGCAAGGTTGCTTTGGATTGCACATGTTTCCTATTTTTCAAACATAGAACAATTTGTCAGTTTGAAACGATGGTTGGTTTTGCGGCCTTCAGCTTTCAGTCATTGGAACATGGCCGACTGCTTTGATGATGATTTCAACTGCAACTGGTTGTTTTATAAAGACCGATTTCATTTCTGGTCGTGGAGAACCCTTGGCTTTTCCAAAACTTTAACATGATGGTTGGTGATGTCGGACTTAACTTTTTCAACTTTGTTTTGCCTTCACAGGATTTTCACTTCTTTCTTATAAATTTAACTTCAGAGCATTGGGGAACCTTTGGCTTTACAAACTTTGCCAAGACGATTAGCCACGTGGAACTCAAACTTTTCAATTTCATTTTCCCTTATAGTCATTTCAATTTGATTTTCTCCTTCCAAGAGTTTGATTTTGAAGCCCCTGCCGAGGTTGGGTGCCTTTTTTTTGCATACTAACTTGTATCAAGCGAAATCCATGTATATCAATATTGACATCCCTTCTTTGCCTTAGTTTTGGAACAACGCTAGACCGAAATGGATTCAAAAAAAAAAATAATGGAATGGACAATGAATTTAGACACGAGGTATCCCTTTCGGGGAAAGGAAAAAAGGACTTAACTAGAGTACACTCGGACTTCAATGAACATGGCATGACTTTTGGACTGGATGCCTGATATGTGTAAACCATCTAACTTTTAGAAATTCGTTACATCTTTTTCCTCGAAACTGAGAAACCTTGCCCCAAACTGTATTGATGCCCATGGCTGTGAAGATCCTCTTTTTGATCAATGGTGCCTTTTGTGGGTTTTCACCAACTGGTCTCTCTCATTTGTCTTCTCACCATGACCTTATAGTGCTCTTTGCAAGTTTTCATTAACAAGACTCTCTCATTTTTTACATTCTCTACTTACCATCGCCTTACAGTGCCCGTGAGGGTTTCAACGATAGGACGCTCTCATTTTTTATTTTTTTCCCAATTTGGTTGTATCAAATCCGAGTGACTGTATCCTCCAATTCACGAAAATTCGTGCCGATTGATCGGAAGGACTTGAAAAGGATTTGGGTGAAAAGAAATCGGATTAAAATACAACTTTGGAACCTTTCAAGCGAAACCATTGCTAAATCATCTACCCCAATTTCAACTTTTGACGGAATGTGTATTTTTATTTTGGTGTGACTGAACCCAGAGAGAGGTGCCTACGTATCCTTTCGGAATCAAGTCAAATTTAGTTAGTGCAACTCTTTTGCTTTTTTGTTTTTTTTGTTTTTCATTTCATATTTTTTTCAATAAAACTTTCAGGTTCCAACGAGGCTAAACAAAGAAGAGTAACCGGATCAAAGGGTTTACAAAAGAGTTAATGGTGTTTGGGTAACGAGAATGAAAGCATTCGTTAGCCCAACAGGATAACATTAATACTAATTGGAGAATCAAACATAGTACCTTTTGACTACACCTGCATTGACCGTTGTTTTAGGGACATTTTCTTTGATGATTACCAGGTACAACACTCTCTTTGAGCAGTACATCGTGTTATAATGTATGGACCATTCCAATCCGGAGCCAATTTTTCTTTCGCTGTTCCAATTATTTGTTTTCTTTCCTTTAAACTATCTTTATTGCATACTGATTCTTGATTCATTATTTCGAAACCTGACATCGTTTTAGAATCTGGGCATGAAGTCCGTAAGTATGTCATGTCAGTAAAATCTGCATTTAACAGAACTGAAAAAAGAATAAGAAAGGTGACAAGATTAAGAAAAGAGACATGGAAGATGAAATATTGATTTCATCATATTTTTTTGAATTTTAAAGATAGAAAGGTTTACATTGAAAAGTAAGACAATAAAAGTAAAACATCCGGATTACACCGTGAAATAATCCAGATGCAGGAAATATAGCAAGACCAGCTACCGAGACTCCCTTCTAATAGGGAACTTTCAAGTTTAGCGACCAATTTTTTAGCTTTTCTTCTGTCTCGGCAATGGTTGCAATGGCCTTTAGTGCTATATCAAAAACCACAGATCATTCCAACAACTGGCACGATGATGTGACCAGGCAACGAGTTGTTCGTCAAATCAGGAGCCTTTTTGTCCCGAAGAATAATTATTTCAGCTTTAATCAAGTCTTCAACTACCCTTTTGAGAGTCCAACAGTCGTTCGTACTGTGTTCCACTGCTCCATAGTGGTATTCACATATAGCATCAGCTCGATGCAAGGGGAACTAGGGGTTCAGCCAGTCCGGGGACACTGACTGCAATAGATCTAGCCTGATGAGATTTTGGAACAAGCTTGAATATGATTCACCAATAGGGGTGAGATGATTCTTTCTGAAATTCTTTCTGAGGTGAGGATTGTATTGGGGAATATTTGGTTGATGATTATATGGAGCTTGGTAAGGATATTTCTAGGAGGTGGAAGGCTATGGACTACAGAATTAGAAGAGCGTAATGTGCGAATTATCCAAACCAAACTTTGAATGAATTTCTGCTAACATTTGCTTCATCTTGGCATTTGCATTTTAGTCTTTGAATGAGCTAAGTCCTCATTATAAATATTGTAACCTTGCTGAATTCAAACAAAGAAGGAAGATAATAAAACTTATTATATTGTAACCAATTCCACAGTATACTACATATGTTTCCATATCACCTCACAATTGAACCATTCATTTTGCAAAATTAGTCCACTACGTCAGTATGCACTTTTCCTTTGATTATTGCATTTTGATTTTTCTATGAAATCTTAATGTTGACAATATGTTCAACATCACATACTTCTTCAAATTTCGAGACATGAATACAGTGTCGCATGGACTCAAAATTTAGAGATGAATAACAAACATAACAATCTACCCTTTGGCAAATAAATTTAACAAACTGGTGGACAAATCTACAAGTCATGAACTAAAGAGAGCAAGATAATATTGCAAGAATACTCGAGATAACACTAACAGTCACAAATCAAATAATGAAATTACACTCAACTATCATATAACCATTTGTTTCTATTCAAATAATCAGGAATCATAATCTACGCACACAGACCTTGAGTAAATCACATTTTGCCTTCACAAATTGATATACATACTTTTGAGAAGAGAAAAACAGAATACCTTGTTTCAAAGGTAACAAATCAGGAAGCAAGGGAATAATGTAGCTCAGCAATGATTCCAACAACTTAATTGCAAAAGTCGAATGGCGATATGAATCAGAATTCTATTTAAAAACCTGAAAGTGTGGAATAAACACAACAATAGAAGAGTAATTTCAGAAATTGCATTTTATTATAGTATCTCTATGATTTTCGAACCTTTTGTTCCAAATCTCAAAAATGGCTTTTGAATTTCAGAATCAATTTCATATGCTAGTCGAAGTTTTGAACATGTTTTTTTTTTATGGGAGCGGAGAGAGAGAAAGTAACAATGATGGAGGAATATGGGGGCTATTTTGATGGATGAGAGAGATGAAGAGGGGGACGGCGGCTCCTAGGGTTAGTAAAACGGGAGAAGGGATGTGTTCTTTTGTTGTGAAGGAAAGGGGAAGTCTATTAGGAACTAAAGAGGGAGTTGAGTTAGCTTTAAAGGGATTTGGGCTGGAGCGGATTTGCACAATTGGGTCATTGAAATTGTTCTTTGGCCCAAATTCTAAGTAAGACCCAAAGAACCTTAATTCCTCTTCTTTACTTTTCTTTAAAAAATCTAAATTACACCCTATCTAATTTGCAAAATTAATTCTATTTATCTATTTTCTAACAACTAACTAATCTTCCAATCTTAACAAATGCTTGTAAAATTTTAAAAATATTTTGTTTGGTTTTTATGTATTAATTCTAAACAATTAAAAAGTAATTAATTCCTAAAATGTAATTAAACCTAAAATGACATGAATTTAAATTTTGATAATTTTTCTATGATTTTAAGAAACTAAATATGCTAAATACAATTAAATGCAAACACTAATTAACAAAAAAATTCCTAGAAATTTGGTAAAATTAAAAACGATTAGGAAAATTTATTTTTGTGGATTTTATAGGAGTAGTTTTATCGGGAAAAATTACGTGCTCACATTTGTCGCACATCCCTTTTTCCCTCCTTGCGTCGGGAGAATCGAGTTAATTATATTTTGGGTATAAGACAACTCGTTCCTTTTGGGAATTGGGTTTTGCATTTTTGAAGAGTTACCACCTAATGATTTATGGTGCATTTGGACACCTACAAGATTTATTTCTAAGTTTGCTTGATAACCAGAGATAGGGTAGGCTTGAAATTATCCTAAGGGGAAGGTGTTAGGCACCCCTCAAGATCCATTAGTGTAGTTCCCGGCCAGATAGTTCTTTGTGAATTTGGTGCAATTAATATATAAACAGTTAGGGCTCAAAAAAGAGGGGATTTTAATACACAAATGTTTGAGAGTAAAACAAAGTTTGAAAGAGTGATCATTAAGAGGCTGATTTTAGATAAGAAGTTATAATGCTTTAAAGGAAAAGAAAGAGAGAAGAAGCGTCCTAGGTTTATTTATAATATGTATCACATCAATGCAATAATTACTCCCCAAAAGAGGGGCTACACGTGGTATTAGCACACCGGTCATCATATCCATATCTATCATTTCCACCCCGTTTAAGGTACTAAAATGTGGGTTGGTCTCGACCACTATTGCATGCTATTACTCGTCCCATTCTTATCAGTCCCGAGGGCACTTAGGACTGCTATTCCTAGAAAGGGAGGGATATTAGGCTGACTTTGCAGTTTCAAAGGTAAAAAATCTAAGGCAACATAAAAAAATACATAGGACTGCACATTAAAGGGGAAGCACATAAAACAGTAAAGGCTCATATATACCTCCTTAAACAAAAGCAATCAAATAGCATGACTTAAACAACAATCAAGGTCTGAATCTAAAAATATGTTAAGGCAAGGGGATTGTTGTTGCCGAAGCAGACCTGGTCTAATACACGACTCAGTTAGGAAGTACGAATCAGGCCTGCCTGCTGGTTGTAGCAATTAACAATTAACAGAAGGCGAGTTTAGTTTTATTGTTGTTATTACCTAAGGCTTGCCTAAGTGTTTAGGTGAGAAGTTGAACATGCAGAATTTTGAATAAGTCCTATAGGCATGTCGTCTAAATGTAGAATTGAACACCCAGGATTAAAGCAGACCTATAGCCATGTTTTCTAAAATGCAGAATTGAATCATTCCGAACACAAATATTATATGCATGTTTTTTTACCCTTGACCATGCATAATTACCCATCCCTTTTCCAATAGCCAACCCCGAGTGTTTATTACAATTTATTACAAACCAGAAATACTCAATTACATCAAAATATAAAACAAAAGAAGTTACAACCATAAGAAGCCTGATTCTTGGTTCCTCTCTGAGCTATGGAATAAATGCCTCAAGATGGCATGTTTTAAAGCCTTTCTTAGACCTGGGTGTGTCAGAATTTCCTAAGGGTCTCAAAGGATCCTAGGCAGTGCTTACACCCAGGTTCATAGAACCAGATAGAGATGAGTGTAGTGCGGAAGTCCCAGTCCTTATGTGTCCAAGAATATAGTGGAAGTGCAGGAATAGAGTTTTAAAAATTGAGTGAAGAATAGAGAGGGGTAAAATGGTGATGGGAAAATAGTAGTAGTAAAACATAAAGTTAATAATTTCATACGAATGGGGTTAGGGGTTGGGAATCCATTGCAAATAGTGTATGTACTTAGGCAGGGATCAGCTTTGGGCATGTACAATAATACAAGGTGCTGGCATGTCTATAAACCAATCAGAACACACAACATCTAGAGGAGACACAGAGGTTATGATCCCAGGGGGATCAGGTTTGGGTCATGCACAATAATGTCTAATGTTGTCATGCCCCAAACCAACCACAGATACCAACCACATTTGGGATGGGGATTTAGAATTCATAAGCCATAATAAGTAATTGACAGAATTCATTAGAAAACATTCATTCGGAATAGAAATGGGATATTACAACATGTTTAATAATGGAACTTGATTAATACAAACAGGAAGCAAGCAAGAGTGAAGGAAATAATAAAGAAACATGTTGTTGTTGATGCTGAAAATTAGTTAGAACATACCAGTAAAGATGCAAATGCAGAGAATAAGTAAGCAAGCTTCCCACAGCCTAGCCTTGGCTTTCAGCCGGCTAGGTAAGGCAACAATACAAGTAGTAGAGAGAAGAGAGAGATTTTAGTGGAGTGTGTGTCTGAACTCAAGTATTTTTATGCCTTGTGTTCGTGTGTTTGAAAGAAGAGAAGATGTGTATTTATAGTTTTGAAAACATGTGAGAAGTAAGGCAATAAGTAAAGTTTAATGCAAATATGGAAACAACCAATAGTTAGAATCAATCAACCAAGTGATTCCCCTTTAATTGAGGAATTACTTGTTTAAGAGGCTAACAAATTCAAGAGAAGGGAAGAAAATCAGTTTGTAGGCAGACTGATTATTACCATAAAAAGAAGGAGTAAACATTAAGTAAGAGATCGAGTCCAAGTACATAGATACATTTGTTTTGGGGAAAGATTCAGCAAGGTAATAATAAGGAAAGGGATCAATTACTTTAACAGGCGAGTAAAAAATTAGAATTCACAAAAAGAGAAGTTTTGAAACCTGTCCCAAGATTGAGAATCAATCAAAGAAGGAACCTCAGCATATAAATAGAGTGAATAAACAATATATATGCGAGGACAAACTATTGGCAAAAGAAACAACATGCAATAGTAGCACAAAGTCAGTCGATAGCAAACATTCGAAGCTTGATAGTCAAGTACGTCAAGTCTCATTGAATTAGTAGTAAAGAAAAATAGAGTATCAGAAGCATGCAAAGGGTCTCTCAGTAATAGATGAGAAAAAACCTTTTGAAAATCATAGTCGAGTTTCAAAGATAGTAAGAACCCAGAATTAGAGGAATCACATAAAGAAAAGAGATGTTGAAATAAAGGAACTTCAAATCAAGTTAGGTATTCAAACGAACAGTTTCAAATCCAAAGACATAGGTTTATCTTTAACAATATTCAAGCTTAAAAGGATGGTAAACAAAAAAATCGAATAAATACTAGCACACAGTTTCGGAAACTCGAACAAACCCAAAAGAAATAAGGGTTTTCAACATCAATCGAATAAATCAGACAAATACTTGGCGAATAGTCTCAGAAACTCGAATCAACCCAAAGAAATTAGGATTTTTAACATCAATAGAATTTAAATATGGTAAACAAATAAATCAGACAAATACTTAGCAAATACTCTCAGAAACTCGAATGAACCCAAAGAAATTAGGGTTTTTAACATGCTAAACTTAGATAGGCGAATGACAATAGCAAAAAATAATAAAATTAGAAACACGTGAAGATCACAGAAGAGGTTTCAAATAATTTAGAAGAAAAACCCTAATCGGAAAGATGAAGAGTCATTTTAAGAGCAAAGTTAAAGAAACTTCGAGAAGATGCTTAAAAACTCACTGCAAGCGTGGATCTAAGGAAAATTTGAAAGAAGTTGAAAAGATCTCAGAGATTAGGGTTTCAAAAGAACCCCAAAAGCAATGAGAGAAGCCTTGAAAGTTACTGATCTAAACAGGGAAGTCATAGGTCTGACTCGAATGGCCATGGCTGGTCGGAGGAAAGTCAGAGATGACCGGAGAAAGGTCATCGGGCAAGGACTCGTCCAAACCCCTTCAGAGTCTGGTCATAAGACTACAAAACCAAACATGTTTAAGCCATGGAAGGCTGATACAGGTTTTAGATGACTCTAGAAAGCCATAGATTAAGGTAGATTAAGGTGGCGGCGGCTAGAGTTTGGGGTTGTTGTAGAGAGGATTTAAGAGATGAGGGGATTCAGAGGCAGCGTATGGTGGGAAATAATAAGATTTAGGGGGTCGTTTAGGATTAATTTAGGTAAGGGTGGTTATGGGCCGTTGATCTGAATGATCAAGGGCTGGGATTAAAACGGGTAAGCAGGGATATGGGCATGGGTCGGTTTAATTGCAATTGGGTCGGGGTTTAATAGAAATTGGGTCGGGGTAACTGGGATTCAAATTGGGGTCGAATTTAGGCTACAATTGAAATATAATTGGGCTATCATTTAAATAGCCAACTTTCCCTATTTGATTTATAAAAAATAATAAAATAATTTATGGACATAAATTAAAGGTACTAAAATAATTTATAGCACATAATTTACTATTTTAAATACCATACCTGATTTGTTATGAATATAAACGTCATTAATCATAAAAGAGGCTAATGTTGCAATTATACAATTTTATCCTTAAAAATACTAAATAATTTTATACAAAATATGCAAAAAATCCCTTAGCTATATTTTAGCATAAACCTTAAATTTCAACAAATGAATCACAAAAAAATGATAATTTAAAAATAATTATTGGATTTTTTATGGATAAAATATGGAGATAAATTAATTTAAAACCCTTTTGAAATTAAGGAAAAATAAGGAAATACTTGGATATGATTATATATGCATACATATGCTATTTTGAAGGTACTTTGCATATAAAATATATATAGGAAAAAATTGGGTATCAACAGCTGCCACTCCTTATCCGGGAAGAATAAAAGAGTTGTTGGGTAAAGATATCATGGCCAAATTTTGACCGAGCAAAATGGTTTGAAGAAGATAGGTTGCACCCTAGCTTCTGAGCTACCTACATATCCCTGGTCTTACAGGAATCAGGCTATATGTAGTTCAGGATCCGTCGGCAGAGTATGCCGGCAGGTACTTTCGAAGAACGGACGCAATGTTTATGTCATGGTGGGTGAAAGGCTTACGGAAGTAGTTAGGTATGATGTGGCTGTGGTCACTAGAGTGGGAATGCTCCTATCGGGACGGCTATTGCTTTCCAGTTTACCTACAAATAAATAATACAAGCATATATTGTGCGTAAATTTAGACATGATGCAAATTCTCGTCGGACCATGAATGTTGTCTTCGGACGGTTATTGCTATGAAATGATGCTCTCGGGCTATGAAAATGGTGCCTCCGAACCATGGTGCCTTTGAATAATGATATGCAAAAGATTGCAAGGGATCCTCAAGCCATGGCATGGTGTTCTCGGGCTATGAGGATGGTGCCTCCGAACGGACGCCTTTGGATAAATTGGTGATATTTTAGCCCATGAAGGATGCAGTAGCATGTGGCGATCTTTCAGCCGTGCAATGTGACGATCTTTCAGCCGTGCAATGTGGCGATCTTTCAGTCGTGCAATGTGGTGATCTTTTGGCCGTGAAAATGTGGCAATCTTTCATCCATGCAATGCATATACAGATAGAGATAGAGCTTAACCTCGGAAGGCAGGATGGTAGCCTTATGCAAGTTGGAAGGCAGAATGTTAGCCTTATCCAATGCAAATGTAGATAGAGGTAGAGCTTAACCTCGGAAGGCAGAATGGTAGCCTTATGCAGGCAGAATGGTATCCTTATGCAAGTTGGAATGCATAATGGTAGCCTTATGCAAGTTGGAAGGTAGAATAGTAGCCTTATGCAAGTTGGAAGGCAGAATGGTAGCCTTATGCAATGCAAATGCAGATGGAGGTAGAGCTCAACCTTGGAAGGCAGAATAGTAGCCTTATGTAATGCAAATGCAGATAGAGGTAGAGCTTAACCTCAAAAGGTAGAATAGTAGCCTTATGCAAGAAAAAAAAAAGCAAATGACAACAGAGTTTCTTAGCTGATAGTAAATTACGGCGTTGTGATTGTGATGTGCAAAACATTACGAGTGCGTGTTGATAGCAAATGTTTGGCAAGTGCAATGGTGAAGAGAGTCATATTTTTTTAACAACATTTGTTCCATGAGTATGCAGTATGTTTGAATGATTTTTGCGATCCTTGTGCTTGCATCCAAAGAAAAATCATGAGTTTTGTAAAGGGGATGGTTAGTTCACATCCCCGCTAGCTTTGGTTGACTTGTTCGGCTTTGATCTAGAGATACCATTTGTATCGTTGGGGTAGCATTGCTAAACAAAATAGTTTTGATAATAAACATGCATGATTTTGTAAAAGTATGAAATAAATGTATAATTAAAATAGTTTTTTTAGATGAACCGATGGCTGTGACGCGGTTCAAGACATTTAAACCTCTCCTACTACGGAACCTTTTGGTCCTCCTCAAAATTTTGCCCCAGTTTGACGGGTTGACGCTTTCGCCTATTGCTCATGCGACAATCGGTCGAAATTACTTCAGAATTTTGAGGGTCCTCCTCAAAATTCTGCCCCAGTTTCTAATTTCGGGGGAAATGAAAATTTTATTGAATTGTGACTGAACCCATAAGGCTACCTATGTATCCCATCTTGAAAATAAATCATGTCAGTCATAGTTCAATTACATTATATAGGGAAAGAATAAAGTTTATACATAATAACGTTTGACTTCATCTGAATTTATCGGCTTTGGCCAGACTTCTCCGTCTATTTCTGCAAGTATGAGGGCTCCTCCTATCAAAACCTGATGAACCATGTACGACCCCTGCCAGTTGGGAGAGAGCTTCCTTTTGGCCTCATTTTGAAATGGAAAATATTTTTTAAATGCCAGTTGCCCTGGTGTGAACTGTCGAGGCTTGACTCTCTTGTTGAAGGCTCTGTACATTCTGTTATGATAAAGTTGACCATGACGTACTGCGTTCATTCCTTTCCCATCTATAAGAGCTAGCTGCTCATAAGGACTCTTCACCCATTCTGTATCATCGAGCTCAGCTTCCTGTATGATCCTTAAGGAAGGAATTTCTACCTCGACGGGAATGACAACTTTTGTACCATAAACCAGCATATAGGGGTTGCCCCAGTTGATGTGCATACTGTGGTGCGATAGCCCAATAGAGCAAATGATAACTTCTTGTGCCACTGTTTGTGCTTCTCTATCATTTTCCTCAATATCTTCTTGATATTCTTGTTGGCAGCTTCTACAGCTCCGTTCATCTGAGGCCTGTAGGTTGTAGAATTCTTATGTCTGATCTTGAAGGTTTGACACATAACTTTCGTCAAGTCACTTTTGAGGTTGGAACCATTATTAGTAATGATTGAATCTGGAATCCCGAAACGGCAAATAATGTGGTCGCGGACAAAGTCTACCACGACCTTCTTAGTCACTGCTCTGTAAGATGCTGCTTCAACCCATTTGGTGAAATAATCAATTGCTACAAGGATAAAACAATGTCCGTTGGAAGCGGCAAGCTTGATTGGTCCAATGACGTCCATTTCCTAGGCGGCGAAAGGCCACGGTGAGCTTGTTGCATTAAGCTCATTTGGAGGCACCTTTATCATGTCTGCATGTATTTGACAATGATGACATTTTCGGACATACAAGATGTAGTCTATTTCCATAGTCATCCAAAAGTAACTAGCCTGGAGTATCTTCTTCATCCATCCAGATGTGGTGATAACCAGCAAAGCAATCTATAAATGACTGCAGCTCATGCTTGTCGCAATTGTCGATCAGGATATGTATGTTTGGCAAAGGGAAGTCGTCTTTTGATCCCAGTAGTCGACACAGACTCTGACCTTCCCATCCTTCTTTGGCACGGGCACGATGTTGGCTAACCATGTCGGGCACTCCACTACCCTAAGAACTTTAGCTTTGACTTGCTTAGCGACTTCTTCCTTGATTTTCAAACTCATGTCAGGCTTGAACTTTCTGAGCTTCTGCTTTACCAGCGAACATGTCAGATCAGTTGGCAGTTTATGGGCCACAATAGATGTACTTAGACCAGTCATGTCATCGTATGACCAGGCGAATATGTCCTCATATTCCTATAGAAATTCTGTGTATTCCTTCTTTTTTGACGGCCACAAGTGAACGCTGATTCGTGTTTCCTTGACATTTTTTACATCTCCCAGGTTAACAATTTCTGTCTCGTCCAGGTTGTACTTAGGTCTGTTCTCAAAGTTCTCAATTTTTTTGATAATCTCCTCTAGTATATCATCTTCTTCTAAGTCAATGTCCGTTTGTTGCGTTGTCTCATTGCATGTCACAGTCATTAGTTCATCAAGATAAGTAATAGTAATGTTGTATAGGTAAAGTAATGAGAGAAAAATAATAATGAATGTTGATTCATAAGAAAAATCGAAATGCTTTGATAAATTCCATAATTGTTTTGAACATTGAAGATCTTATTGCAGAAACCAAAAGTGCGAAAAGAAAAAATTATCTAGTAAAAATAAAAATAGTGCATTATGTTTGTTTATACTTGCTACCTCGAGGCTCATTGGGCTCCGGTGGTCCTGATGGTCCAATTGTTGAGGTATGCCCCTCTGCTCACAGCTTGTATGGAAGGACCTTCCTCCCCCTCCTCCTCGAGAACAACACATCAGTCCATGTCATTGTCATCTAAGAACAAATTCTTCACCGCAGCAAGTGCTTCTTCTTCATCTATCCCATAAATAATGTTAGCCTGTTGGAAAGTCTACTCCAAAGGCGGTATTGGCTGTTCCAGTGGATAGTAAGGACCGCGCCATGGTGGCGACCAGTTGTTGAATTCTTCCCAAGTGTACACGTATCCCAGACTGAAAGCAGTGTCATGCTTCTTGAGCTTTATGGGTTTAGCAATCCCTTAGAGGTTCTTGCTGAGCCCCTTGCCAGGTTCGTACCCACTCCAATTCAGTATACTCTCGATCTTGTTGTCCCGCTATTTATCTTTGTCAACAACATTGACTCGCTCGATGTGGTGGTAGGTCTCTCCACCTAGCTTTCTTCTTCCTCCTATTGCCGGAATGGTGTAACGACTATATATAGGATTGCTGCTTTCACCATGAATGATCACTTCCTGGTGATTCCATTCAAATTTTACGGCCTGAGCAATGTTGAAGCCACTACCCCCGCAGAATGAATCCAAGGGTGCCCTAACAGCAGGTTGTAGGATGTTGGCACATCTATCACTTGAAAGTCGACCTTGAACCAAGTCGGTCCCATCTACAGACACAGGCTAATTTCACTGATGGTGGACCTCTGAGAACCGTCAAAAGCTTTTACGTTGATTTCTCATTTTATTTCGTGTAGTCTTTTACCCAGCTTCTTGAGTGTTATCAATGGACATATATTAAAGCTGGAACCCACATCGATCAAGATCCTAGTGATGAAGTAGTCCTCACATTGCACGATGATATGCAATGCTTTGTTGTGACCCAACCCATCAGGCCGCAGCTCGTCCTCAAATAAGGTGATTTTATGGATTTCTAATACTTGTCCCACCATATTGGCCATTTCTCCTCCAGTGATGTTATTTGGCACGTATGTTTCACTCAGTACTTTCAATAGAGAATTTTTATGTGCTTGGAGTTCTGCAGCAATGAGAGGATAGATATCTGAGCTGGTGTTTTGTTTAGCTGGTCGATGACCGAATACTCCTTGGCATGTATCTTCCTCCAAAGGTCATCTGGCCCTGTTTCAATGATGAGTGGTTTTAACGACCCGACCCATCGTCTCATGTATCTCCACCCCGTTTTCCCCGTTTTATGCTTCTATATGTTTCATTATATGATTTTGGTAAATTTGAAGTAATTCGGATAGAGTTTGGTTGGAAATGAGACAATTAGTCTCTTTAAAAGAAAGTTAGTTTGGAAAAGTCAACCGGAAGTTGACTATATAGTTAGAGTGCTCGGATGTGAATTCCGGTGGTTCTATTAGCTTCGGGGGATGATTTGGGCTTAGGAGAGTGATCGGAATTGAATTTGGAGGTCCGGTGTAGAATTAGGCTTGAATTGGCTAAGTTTGAATTTTGGCGAATTCCGGTTGATAGGTGAAATTTTGATTCGAGGGTCGGAATGGAATTCCGAGAGTTGCAGTAGCTTCGTTAGGTGATTTTAGATGTGTCTGCAAATTTTCAAGTCATTCAGACGTCGTTTGGCCGGGTTTTTGATCGAATAAGAATTTTGAAAGTTTTAGTTTAACTTAAGCTTTGATTTGATGAAAATGGATGATTTTGATGTTAACGATAGTGATTTTATGGCTCGAGCAAGTTTGAATGAGGTAATAGATCATATCCGTGCTTTTGGTTGAGGTCCCGAGGGCCTCGGGGTGATTTCGGATGGCTAACGGGCATTTTTGAGTTGGAAAAATGCAGCAGAAATTGCAGAGAAATTTTGCTCTATGTGATCGCATAGGTAGGTCTGCGATCGCATAGAAGGTTCTGAGAGGGGTGAAGAATTTCTCTATGCGATCGCGTGAAGGGGTCTGCGATCGTATAGGCTTGAGGAGTTTGGTCAGTGCGGTCGCGTGGGTATGCCTGCTATCGCATAGAAGGGGAAGGCAGTGTTCTGCGATCGCATGGCCTGTCCTACGATCGCGTAAGAGGAAAAATAAGGGGCTGGAATTTGTTCTCCGCGATCGCGTGACTTGGGACGCGATCGCATAGGGTTAAAAATGCCTGGGCAGAATGGTTTTAAGTGTTATTTCATCTGCGACCCATATCATATTTCCTCCATTTTTACTCCGCCTCAAGAGCTTTTTGGTCGATTTGAAGAAGGTTTTCGACGGGTATTGATTGGAGACTCGACGCGCGAGGAGGCGGATTCGAAAGGAAAAAGGCATGGCGGACTAGTTTTGTGGCCGGCTTGAGGTGAGTAATATATGTAGATGATGACCTGAGGGTTTGAAACCCCGGTATATCACACTGTGACTATGTATTGAGGCGAGACACGTACTCTACGGTGAGTGCAGGGTTGTTTGTGGACGGGACTATGGCTTAGTTCGTCCAAGAAATGACTATACTGTGTTATATGCCTAGAAATTGGCTAGTAAACATCCTACTTGGATTATTATGAGCATATTTGGTCTGCGAGCCATCTATTTGAATCCCTTAGGGATTATTATCACTGCTTCTATAATATTGAGCATGTTCCCATGATATCAGTCCTGAGTTAAATGATGTCTAAAGATGAGTAGAAATCTTCTAAGGCTTAAATCACTTAAACTATAATACCTGTTAAATGGAATTGAAAATGGTAAACTTGATTGTGCCCGTGTGGCTTGCATGCATATATAACTAGACTGATTATGGACCGGGCTGCATGCCACAGCGAATGCTACGATGATGTTGCACTTGGGCTGTAGGAGCCCCTCCGGAGTCTGTACACACCCCCAGTGAGCGCGGGTACCCATGGATCGGGCTACGTGCCGTAGCGGTCATGTGCATTGCATTGCATTGCATTCATACATCTATACCTGCCTATGTTATCTGTCATTAATTGTTGTTATTACACTGTTAAATGTGTAAGAGTATTGGTTATAGCTTTGCATTGTTGTATTTCAGGTTTTCATACTTTCAACCATTATATATGTCTATTACCACTGAGTTGGAAGTACTCACTTTACTCCCTGCACCATGTGTGCAGATCCAGGTATCCCAGAAGTTTAGTTGAGCTTTTGCTAATTTCAGAGTTTATCCGAAGTTGTCGAGGTAGCTGCCTGACGTCCGCTGGACACGACTCCTCCCCTATCCCTTTTATTATCTTTCCGCAGTTTTGAGACATTGTATTATTTGGAGTCTTGTCACACTGTATTGTTAGAGGCTCTAGACTCATGACCCCCAGGTCTTTGGGAGATTTCTCAGTATTATCTGGATATTTGGCGTGTTTACTCTATCAGTTAAAAACTTTTAGCGTAATTGTTAATTAATTATATTCAAATAACTGGTTTTGAGCTTCATGCTCGGGTTGAGAGTGTAAATGGTCGGGCTTGGATAGCAATTGTGTTGGGCGCCATCACGACCGGGAATGGGGTCGTGACAAGTTGGTATCAGAGCCTAGGTTACTAGGCCTCATGAGTCATGAGCCGGTTAGTAGAGTCTCGCGGATCGGTATGGAGACGTCTGTATTTATCCTCGAGAGGCTGTAGAACCTTTAGGAAAACTTCACTTTCTTGGAATTCTTATCGTGTGTACTTGATTTAGCTTGAGACGTAACTCTTTAAATTCCTTCCACACGTTTGTATGTGCATATGAGTGCTCAGTATTATAAGTGCCCTGATGGCTTGTGATTTCCTCGATCGATGGGTGAGATGTGATCCCGTGAGTTTGATGTTGGCCGGTCTGGAGGACTTGAGGCTGGATCTTTGCATATGGCTTGAGCACCGAGGTGCTGATTGTGTGAGCAAGTGTTCTGAACTTATATGTTCGGTATTATCGCTGTTAGCCGGAATGGCGGTTTGGTATTCATGTGATGAGATGTTATAATATGTCTTGGTAGCGAGGAAGGAGTCTGCTGAATGATAGATGAGCTGGTAAGTGTTCGATTCCTATTGTAATATGTTGTGTAGCCCCGAGTTATGGGCGCGTGATGAATATTTTTCGTGTTTCCTAGTTGGAAAGTAAAGTACATTACACGTGGCGGTATGAGTTCAGACTTAGGAAGGCTAATTGACTGTGTAACGTATATGATGGTGGAAGGTATGCTGAGATACTGAATTAAGGTGAAGCATGTGGGATATCTCCTGCGGAGGGTCCTTAAGTAGTATGATCCTTATGTGTATATTAGAAGATCTCATGTGTAATTGAAAGGTATTTTCTATGTGTTATGATTCGAATAGGTGCAACGCATGTCCATGTATCAATTTTGATAATATAATACATGTAGTATTGAGATTAATGTTGTTGATATACATTGCGATGCTTTGTCAAGTTGTGAACGTGTTGTTAGGATGGTTTTGGTAATTCTCTGGTAGGTGGATAGGCTCAATTACAAAGGAAACTCTGCCGAAATTTTCGAAAAATTTGGGGATTTAGTAAAAAATGTGTCGCCTAGAGTGGGCTTAACTGTTGCGGAATGAATGAGAGAATTGCAAAAGAGTTATAATACTAGATGATCTGTGTTTTCACAACTTATAAGTGGTTTGAGTTTGATCTCATTAAGGTATTGTGGCATCATTAGAGTAAAAGTATTATGGGTTATTAAATGTGTCCGATAGATGGCTTCGAGCCAAGTTGGGGAGGTTGCTGTTGATTAGCTGATCGCACGGTTATGTGCTATGTTGTTTCCGTTTCAAGGTATGCCGGCGGATCAGTCCTAGTTGCAGAAAATGAGCCGAGGATGGCACGAGTAAAGCAAAATTTTGATAAAGGTTATATGGTGCGTCGTAGATGTGAGGAAATAATAGGATGTATTGAGCTGTTGTTGATAAAGAATGCTTAGTGTATAGAAAAGGAAGATGTTCGTTTGTATTGGAATGAGGTCATATCCTTCGGTGTCAGAGTGCTAATAAGGCATGAGTGGTTCTGTTTGTTAAGTCAGGTAATTTGCAGTTGAATAGGAGTGAATGACTCTCGAGAATGGTTTTATTGTCTTCGAGATTTTTGCATGTAATCATTAGGTGTCTAAGGTTATGTATGTGGTCAGAGACTATTTATTCATCGGAAAATGTCGAGGCTTGTGGTATTTTTATGTTAATTATGGGATCCTATGTATCAAAATCTGGAAAGTAATGGCAGTGAATTCGGGTTCGCAGGAAGTTCTTCAAGTAAAGTATTCTAGAACGTGGCATTTTTGGGAAGAATTGAGAGANTTCAGTCCTGGCAGTTTAGCTTGTACAAATGGAGTTGGCAGAGATGTTCTTGTTGGGTTTTACCGTGGTTTGAAGATGAGTATAATTCTTATGTGTATGTGAAGCATGGAGTTGTGTAATGATTTTTCTTCTAAATGGGATCAATGAAAGTTCTTTACTAGTTGAGTGCGTCGATGTCTGTGGCACGGAAGGGAGATAAAGTTCTCATGTTATCCTAATGTGGTATGGTATACGCGTTATGTTGTGGAGGATTGGGATTTGTATGTGTAAGGCTTGGTTCAGTTCGGAATGGAAAGTCACTAAATTCTTAAGTGGCATGGGCAACTGCAGGTGATTTAAGAATCGATCTTCAGAGGATTTGGGTGAATGATCCTCATATGATACGGAAACAGTGTTGCTAATCATAGTGATTTGACAAGGGTATATGTTTCAGAAAAAGGGCAATGTGTTTGATGGCACGNATGTAGTGGTTGTGGATAGTGTGTATTGGTGTCGTTAGCGGCTATTGGGATTGGAGGCCCGAGCGGGTCCTTCTTTGTTGGTATGTTAGATTTTGTATATGATGCTGAGTTGTATACTGGTTGTCACAATGTGAGTTATTCTATACTATTGTGTTATGGGCTATGTCGAAAAATGCCATCGGCTGCGTGGCGAGGTGCATCGGATTATGTTATAGCAGAGTGGTTGGTATTCCAAAGATCAGCGGAAGGCTAGGAAGGATTGCTTTCCTTAATTGGGCCTTTGTCACATATGTCAGTATAGAGGTTTCTACCATTGATTCAGTTCCGGTATTGAGGGACTCTTTTTCAAATGTGTTTCTTATGGCCGGGCATGTCGCCTGGCGAGATTGTGGATTTCAGTGTTTATTTGGTGCCGGGCACCATATTGTACGACTCCGGTAGGAGTTATAGTAGTGGAAGAAGCAGCTTCAGGCTTCTTGGTAATGAGTTTGTAGGTAAGCTGATTGGCTACGTATTCAGATTGAGATGGCTTGGTTGGCCCTGAGATGTATTGCTGAGGGATAGGTTTAATCTCTCGTTATTGAGCTTGTTAGTGATCTGGGGAGATCTATGAGTTGCTGTTTCGGTGCTGTGAGGCATTATGATCTTCGGACTGTGGGCACATATAGTGCGGTGCTATCAAGATTCATAGTGGAATTTGAGAGGAAAACCTCAGTTGCGCTTGAGTTTGTAGCTTATAAAGCTATATGTAGATATTGTATGCACTGAGTATGCTTACGACAGGTACTCGGTATTTGTTGTATTGAGCAAATTTGGCTCGATGTGCATCTCCTTATGTGAGATATATATATATATATGGATCGGATGGCACGCCGCCATGAGTATGTGTGGATCGGATGGCACGCCGCCATGGGTATGTTATCTGGATCGGGTTGCACGCCGCAACAGTGTAATGTTGAGAATAGTTTTCCATATGTTACTTGGTATGTCTTGCTTCCTGGTTTCTGAAGAAAGTCCATATTGGGTGTTGCTCGGCGAATGGCGCACCGGTTATGTCTTTTCAGGATTGAAGGGTGTATATTACTTACTTCACCATGGGTATTATGGATTGCTTGGTTTCAGACATCAATCTATGTGTAGCTGTCTATTTTGAGCATAGTGAGTTGAGGTACTTCATGTGTAACAGTGTTTGGATAAGATCGCGCATTGTAGCGAGGATACGTGGAGATTAGACCCTTCGGGGTAGGTTCAGATAGTCTATTTATATGATATGGGACGGGGTCCCAGCCTTGTGTTGTGATGGTACTGAGGAGTTTGAGTTACAGATC